>CAKNXH010058265.1:4969-23451 GCA_932178445.1 Andricus quercusramuli | reverse complement strand
GAGCGAAAAAGACGAATTAAAAAACAAATAGTTGAATTTTTTACCAAAATACTTAAATTGCTAAAAACAGAAATATGATTTTTCAACGCAAAAGTTAATTTTTAGACAAAAATTTTTTTTTGTTTTACACGAAAATATGAAAATTGAACCAAAAAATATTTTTAATTGAAATAAAAAACAGATTAATTTTCAAAAAAGAAGTTGAATTTTTAATCTAAAAGGATAATGAAGACCAAAAGAAGATTAATTTCCTTGCAAAAAAGGCGAAGTTTCAATCAAATAGTTAAAATATCAACTAAAAATATGAATTTTTAACCAACAATGTAATAGTTTTAATTTAAATTAAAATAATCAATTTTCAATCAAAAAAGCAAATTTTTAACAAAATAGTTAAATTTGCAACCAAAGAAATTAATTTTCAACTAAAATTATGAATCTTAAAGAAAAATGAATTATCTACAAAAAAGTTCAACATTCGATGAAATAGTTGAATTTTTAACCAAAATAATGATTTTATAACCAAGAAGATTAATTTTTTCTCAAAAAGCAAATTTTCAACAAAATACATCAATTTTCCACCAAATAGTTGAATCTTCGACAAAATAAATGAATTTTCAACCACATAGTTCAATTTTCAAGTAAAAAAGATAAATTTTCAACCGAAGAAATTATTTTTGAACTAGAAAAGATGAATTTACAACCAAGGAAATTAATGTTTAATTAAAATGAAGAATTAAAAAAAATTAATTTTCCACAAAAGAGTTAAACAAAATAATGATTTTGAAGCCATGATTAATTTTCTCCCCAAAAAGAGAATTTTTCAGCAAAATACATACATTTTTCACTAAATAGTCAAATTGTCAACAAAATAGTTCAATTCGCAATCAAAGAAATTAATTTTCAACTGAAATGCTGAATCTTAATAAAAAAGAATTTTTCACAGAAAAGTTTAACTTTGAAACAAATAGTTGAAATTCGAACTATAGAAAATATCAATTTTCATTTAAAAATAACAATTTCCAACTGGCAATGGTATATTCATATTTTCAATTAAAAGAATTAATTTTCAACCAAAAAAGCAAATTTTCAACAGAATAATGAAATTCGTAACCAGACAATTTAATTTATAACTAAAATGATGAATCTCAATAAAAAAGAATTTTCCACAAAAAAGTTGAATATTCAATCAAATACTTGAATTTTCAACTGAAATAATGATTTTTCAATCAAAAAGATTAATTTTCTCCCAAAAAAGACAATTTTTCAACAGAATCCGTAATAGTTGAATATTCGACAAAATACAAGAATTTCCAATGAACTAGTTGAATTCCGAACTAGAAAATATCAATTTTCTATTTGAAAAATCAATTTTCAATGAAAACTGGAAAAGTTACATTTATAGTTAAAAAAAAATTCTACTAGATATTTAAATTTTCTACCAAAGGAATACATTTTCAAGTAAAATGATGAATCTTCAAAAAAAGGAATTTTTAACAAAAGAATTCAACATTCAAATCTTAATTTTTTAACCAAAAATATAATTTTTTAACCAAGAAAATAGATTTTCTATAAAAAAGAAGAATTTCTAACTAAGAAACATTATTTTTCAACCAAATAGTAGAATTTTTAACCAAAAATCCCGAATTTCAAACCAAAAATGGTATATTTAAATTTTCAGTAAAACTATTAATTCTCAATAAAAAAATGAAGCGAATTTTTAACAAAAAAGATGACTTTAACAAAATAGTTGCATTTTCAACAAAATAATTAAATTTTCAACCAAATAATAGAATTTTTAATCAAGCGAGATGAATTCCGAACCAAAAATAGAATAGTAGCCTTTTCAATAAAAAAAAGTTAACTTTCAAGCAAAAATAAGTTGAATTTTATTACTGAGTTCTATTAATTCAGTACGCAATTAGGGGGAAAAAAACGTGAAAGGGGGGAAAAGGGAAAGTTTCTTGAAAATAGGGGGCGGGGTGGTGAGCCTTTAAAAAAAGGCAAATAGGGCCACCTTTCGCAAAATTTCTTAAAATTTATGAAATTAGTAACCTAGTTAATGAACGGCACCTTATTTAATGTCACGGGATAAAACCTTAGGTAAACAGAACCAGATCGTTGCTATCATTTGGAAGATAAGATCGATTCTATTATTAATTATGAGTACTTCTTAATGCCAAGGCAATGGTTTTGCATTATCGGGAGACTAGTCTAGAAAATCGTTTTATATTTTAACTTTGGAGACCAATATCAGTTCAATATCATTCTGTATCACCTTATCAGAATAGCAGATAACAACACTCTATTCAAGTTGTTTCCGAAGTTCTTTCATATAAGATATCCATAGAGAAGAAATTTTTTCAAAGAAGTAAAAGCCTCTCAATGAATGAATCACTTGATGATTTAGGCAAAGGTGATCCTAAAAGTGATCCTGAAAAACATTTTCGGGGAAATAGGGGACCTAAAATGGAAAAGAAAGGACTTTTTATACTTTCTTAATGAAACGGTGTTAATTAGGATAAATTTAGGGAAAATTGTAACCATAGGGGATTTAGGGGTCAAAAATAAAAAAGGGGACTTTTAGGGGACAGACTCTGAAGCCTGTCATATCTGAAATCGGATATTCTAAATTGTAGAGAATTCCAGCCAGCAAGGTTAGGGGAAAGTGGGGTATGGTGTCAGTGCAGGGCATGGCGACTCTTGCTCGCAAATTTGGAAATGCTCGCGTTTGTTCATTTTCATATTAATTTTTTTACGTAACATAGCTTTCTTTGGTACTCAAGGAAGCCATTTTATGTAAAAAAAACTAATATAAAACTCAAGAAACACAAGCATTATTAGCAAGAGTCACCGTGCCCCGCACTGACACCATACCCCACTTTCCCTTAATACAAGTCACTGATTTCTGGCACACGATAACTCGGTTCGAAATAAGGCTAGAAAATATTTTAAAAAATCGGTTCGAAGGCTTATGAAATTCCAAGTCGAATCACCTCTAGTGGAGATATTTCTGACTTGTTAAAACTTTTTTTAATTTGATGAGCTTTCTAACTGTTTGTAAAAAAAATGTCTAACGTTATTTCCAATCAAGTTCCGTCTTTTAAACATATTTCTCGATTTATATTTTGAAAAACTGAGATGCATCGCGAGGTTCAAGACCTTATCACTCGTTGCTCTCGCTTCCAGATTCCAGATCGTCATGCTTTCCTGGTTTTTCCTCCTGATTGGAAAAACGAGCGATGTAACTAACCGTGGGTAGTTTTTATCCACAGAAATCGACTAACGAACGCGCTCGCGCCTAGAATATCACTTCGTTTACACGAGCGCCTCTGTGGCGAAGAAATGGAAAAAATCGAGCTTTTACACCCCCGAGGGGCAAGTGTAATACTCTTCTGTACAATGTACAAGATCTCCAAAACGAATACCCCGAGTCCGAGTTTTGCGATCGTTATCGGCTCTCCGATATAATATAAAAGCGACCGATCATGCGTGAAACGGCACTCGTTACAGACCCAGACTGCACAAGTCCACACATGTGAGGAATATTTCCAGAACGAGAGTCGATAACGATCTGTCTGTCGAGCACCTTCGTTATACCCAATAAACCGTTCAAAATAACCTGCGAATTATATGACGCGTTCATCAGATCCACCCACAATTAGACATTCAACCTACGTTCAAGTTTTTTCGGGCAAGAGTGACGAAATTAAGATGATGCCCATCGAATTCCCAGGCGAGTTCTGCATTCAGGGTGGCCACTCAAATTTTAGAAAAAAATTAACCATGGTGACGATTTATGAGACAGTTTCAAATTCCAGGTCAGGCTTGTTCAATACTCCAGGTCAACTTAAATTAACATAATTATGATTTCGATACCGTCAAACTGGACAACTTCACACTGAAGACTAGGCATTCATTTCTATCCGGGATCCTTTTTTGGGCGTTCTAATATAATCTCACAAATAGTGTATTTTAGTACCAGTTTCTGCCTTGTTTAGTTTGCTAACTTCAGATTGATAAATGATCCGCGATAGCGAACTAAATTAATTCAGAGAGTGCATTGTTTCAATTGTTTTAAAATTCACTATTATTACGGATTCCGTGACTTCCTGAATTATGTAAATTCCATGAATTCCGAGAATTACATGAATTCTATGAATTTCCTGAGTTCCATGAATTTCGTAAATCCCATGAATGTCGTGAATTCCTCGAATTCCATGAATTCCTTAAATTCCATGAATTCCTTGAATTCCATGAATTCCTTGAATTCCATGAATTTCTTGGATTCCATGTATTCCTTGAATTCCATGAATTCCTTGTATTCCATGAATACCTTGAATTCCATGAATACCATGAATTCCATGAATGTCGTGATTTCCTCGAATTCCATTAATGCCTTGAATTCCATGAAATCCTTGAATTCCATGAATTCCACGAATTCTTTGAATTCCATGAATACGATGAATTCTATGAATACCCTGCATTTATTGAATTCCATGAATTCTATGAATACCATGCATTTCTTGAATTCCATGAATTCTATGAATACCATGCATTTCTTGAATTCCATGAAATCCTTAAATTCCATGTATTCCTTGAATTCCATGAATTCCTTGTATTCCATGAATAACTTGAATTCCATGAATTCCATGAATTCCATGAATTCCATGAATTCCATGAATTCTATGAATACCATGCATTTCTTGAATTCCATGAATTCTATGAATACCATGCATTTCTTGAATTCCATGAAATCCTTAAATTCCATAAATTTCTTGAATTCCTTCAATCACATGAATTCCGCGAATTTCGTGAATTACATGAATTCCTTGAATTCCATCAATTCTATGAATTCCTTGAATTCTATGAATTCCTTGAATTCTATGAATTCTTTGAATTCCATAAATACCAGGAATTCCATGAATTTCTTGAATTCAATGAAATTTTCTATTCCCATGGAACCCTTTAATTCCACGAATTCCTGGAATACCTTGAATTCCATGAATTTCTTGAATACCATGAATTTCTTGAATTCCATGAATTCCTTGAATTCCAAGGAATCCTTCAATTCCACGAATTCCTTGAATTCCACGAATTCCTTGAATTCCACGAATTCCTTGAATTCCATGAATTTCTTGAATACCATGAATTTCTTGAATTCCGTTAAATCCTTGAATTCCTTTAATTCCAAGGAATCCTTCAATTCCTTGAATATCTTGAATTCCATGAATACCATGAATTCCATGAATTTCTTGAATTCCATGAAATCATTGAATTCCTTGAATTCCATGACATCCTTGAATTCCTTGAATTCCATGAATTCCTTGTATTCCATGAATACCTTGAATTCCATGAAGTCCTTGTATTCCATGAATACCTTGAATTCCATGAATTACTTGTATTCCATTAATACCTTGAATTTCATGAATACCATGAATTCCATGGATGTCGTGATTTCCTCGAATTCCATTAATTCCTTGAATTCCATGAATTCCTTGAATTCCATGAATGCCTTGAATTCCGTGAATTACTTGAATTCCATGAATTCCTCGAAGTCCATGAATTCCACGAATCTCTTGAATTCCATGAATCCCTTGAATTCTCTGAATTCCTTGAATTCCATGAATTCCATGGATTCCGTGAATTCCTTGAATTCCTTGAATTCTTTGAATTCCATAAATTTCTCGAATTCGATGAATACCATTAATTCTTTGAATTCCATGAATACCAGGAATTCCATTAATTTCTTGAATTCAATGAAATTTTCTATTTCCATGGAATCCTTTAATTCCATGCATTCCTTGAATTCCATGAATTCCTTGAATTCCACGAATTCCTTGAATACCTTGAATTCCATGGATTTTTTGAATACCATGAATTTCTTGAATTCAATGAAATCCTTGAATTCCAAGGAATCCTTCAATTCCACGAATTCCTTGAATTCCATGAATTTCTTTAATACCATGAATTTCTTGAATTCCTTGAATTCCAAGGAATCCTTGAATTCCACGAATTCCTTGAATTCCATGAATTTCTTGAATACCATGAATTTCTTGAATTCCATGAAATCCTTGAATTCCAAGGAATCCTTCAATTCCACGAATTCCTTGAATACCTTGAATTCCATGAATTCCATGAATTCATTGAATTAATTTTTCTAAAAAAAATGTTCAATAGGAAATAATTTTAAATGCAAAAAATGTAAGGTGAAAAATTTTGTCTATGGAACGCTACAAATCAAGCGAATCTGAACAGCATTTAGAACTGAAACAAAATTTTAATTACAAATAACTGTGACGTTAACACTTTTTTACAATCAAACCCTTTAAAATTTCAATTATTTTGAATTGTTTAAAAATTACAAATTTTCAAACTGTTACTTATACTTTTTGAAATTCAACCACTACAATTTTAATTTAAAAATTGAAATTTATAAAAGGGGAAAATGAAAAAATCAGCATTCAACATGAAAAATCACTTTTTTAAATCTTTAACTAAAAATCGGACAATTTCAAGATATTAAGATTCAAAAATAATTTAAAACGTAAGAAAACTTTTAAAAAACTGTAAAAAAATTCTAGATTTTTGAAGAATTTGAAAGCAAAATTTAGAATCTTCTTAAGAATTTTGCATGGTTTAAAGAGAATGAATTTTTTACTGAAATTCCCGGAAAATTTTAGAAGTGATTTTTTATTTTTAAAAATTAATTTTCAGAGAATATGCAAAAACATTTGAAAATATTTCGAACCTTGTGCAAAAATAATCTGAGGGTCGATTACGTAACTTTCATACAAGTCTGAAGTCTGTTAGCAGAAACTTAAAAAAAATATTGGAAAAAGGAAAAAAGATGAGGTTTTCCAAAAAACATTTATTTTATTTTTTAAATTTTATAAATATGAAAAAAAGATTTTGTTTGAAATCGGGAACTTGAAAAAAATATTACAAAATAAATTTCAGGCACTTTGAGGACTTTTTTTAATTTGGCCAACGTATTAGATTCGCCACTTTGGATTTAAAAATTGTTATGACATATTTAAAACCAGAGACCTGAACAATATTTCTGCAATGGATTGAATGAAAATGTAATTATATTTAGAATGTGTTGACTGCCATATTGGTTCCACCATTTTTTATTTAAATCGTTCCAACTCGGCCAAATATTATTGCAATGAGTTCATATTCGTAAGACGTACTCAAAATACTCTAGCGATGCCTAGGAAATCATGAAAAAGTTAACAATCGCTTATTGTTTAATAATATTTCACTGTCAAATGAGGTCAATCGATAATTGTGTTTTCTTGGTTTCGCCGGTAAAAAGTATCTAGGTAAGTTCGACTTTCAAACAATTCCATTGAGAAATTGGTTCAGCAATGTTAAATGAAGTTTTTTGGAAAATCTCATATCGAATCGTGGAAAATGTACTGAGATATTCAGATTTGGAAAAAATACTCGACGTCTGCCCGCGCTGTTAGCTAATGCGTCGCGAGGACTGCGCTGTCAGGCAGCGTTCTAGAAGTTTAGTCTGCGCGCGCAGGCGTCGAGCACTTTTTCCAAAGCTGAATATCTCAGTAAATTTTCAACGATTTGATTTGACAATTATCGATTGACCTCACTTTGAAATTGAATATTATTAAACAATAGGCGACTGTTACATTTAAAAAAAATTGATTTTTCGATTTTGAAAATTTTCTTTCTCTGAGAATATCGGACAATACTTTTACGCGTTTCCGAGCATCGGGCTGGTTATTGCACCAGGCGGTTCAATTGGGCTTAGAAATCTCGCAAAATCTGCGAAAGCCTTAAAAACAACCCCCTATTGAAAATGACTAAACAATTTGTAAAAACCGCAAGATACAAAAATTTGTATTTTTTCGGTGATTTTTTACCTTTTCAAATTTTCTTTAATGACTGATGGTGGTGTAAAAACAAGCTGTAACTCTAATTACCAAAATTTGTTGAGACCTTGAAAATCGTTGTGTAGGGGTAGCATCTTTCGATTTCAAAGCAATGAGGGATATTAGAAGGCGGGAGAGCTGAATGAGAGAGGCTCGAATTCTCCTTCTCTTTTCTTTTCTGCCTCGCACTTTTCCTCTCCTTTACCCTCAGGAGTCTCATCCATCAGTCACTTAATATTTCAAAGCACTCGTCTTCTCTCACTCTTTTCAGAGCATCGTACTAGGTCCTACGAGTATATAAGTCGCCCTTTTTAAAACCTTAAAACATCGTGCCGCCGCTTCATGACACTCGGGTTCAGAGCAAAGTTCTCAGGCGTTGCTTAGGGACATCAGGGGTGTCGAGGATACCCACCCTGCCTCCTCGACTTTATCGAAAATTTAGGATCTTGAAGAGATTTCAATTTTTTTCGCCAGCCAAGCGAAAATTCTCCCAGGTTCTATTACTGGCATCAGATGACTTTAATAGTTTCCAGTTTGTATTTTTGATGATGCAAACCATCAGGATCTAATCATTTGACTTCAATAAACTTCAGGAAAAAATGTTACATAATGGCAATCGAAAACTATCAATATCAAATTCTCTAATAGTCGACTATTCTATATAGGTTTATAAAATCAACAATCAACAAATTTCCATTTATTAAAAAGCGCATGGCGCCATTTTCGATTATTTCTCGAACCAACTCGAAATTACTCGAAACAGTTTGAAACTATTGTTGTTGGGAAACGCGCATTTACGATTGGATGAAGCTGTCGTTCCTTTTTCCCGTTAAAAATAAAAAGAGTCTACAAACTTCAGGTTTATTAGAAATGTAAGGTTATCTAATGTTACTATATTCAATGATATACATAATGATAATAATAATGATAATCAATGGAACGAAGGTTCCATTTCTAAATTTCTAAAAAAAGAAGCTTTTTAAGAATTTTAAAATCTTTTAAAGGAATGAAAAAAATTCTCGAAATTCATGAGAAAATTTAAATTGATACTTTATTTCCAAAAATAAATTCTGAAAGAAAATTGACAAAGATTTCCGAACATTTTAAATTATTTTTTAAGAGTTCGAAAAAGAATATGGACAATTTAAAGCCAAATTTATCTATTAGCAAAATTAAAAAGTTTAATCAAAACTTCGACCACGTTTAAAAGGCATTTAGGAGTTTTAAGAACATTCAAAGTTAATTTGAAAATTGAAAAAATTTCAAAAGAGTTTAAAAAAATGTAAAAATGTAAGAGAAAAAAATTCTTAAAATTCATGGGAAAATTTAAACTGATTTTTTACAAATTAATTTTAAGAGAACATGGAAGATTTGAAGGCAATTTTTTTCATTTTTCAGAATTTTTAGAAAAAATGTGAAAAAATTACTAATTTGGAAAGACATTTATAAGGTTTCCAAGTTTTGGAAAAGGTTAAAAAATAATTTGGATTTTTTGGAAAATTTGTAATAACGTTGGAATCAGTTTAAAAGATATTTAGGTATCTTCCAAACTTTTAAAAGTCCTAAATATCTTTTAAACTAATCCGAATTTTTCCTAAAATTTTGCAACATCTGGAAAAAAATGATACTTTTTCGAAATATCTGAAATCTTTGAAAATTGTTTGGAATTTGCTCAAGTATCTTAGGAAAAATATATATTATTATAACCTTCAAAAAAATTTACCTGGAAAAGAAATAATTATTTCTTAATTAATTATTATCAATGTGAGAAAGGTGTCCAGCATTTTGATATACAAAATGTAATTTGTAGATTTTTGAAGATTTCAAAAATAAAAAATTTGATCTGATTTTTTAATTTAAAAATAAAATTTTCAAATACCATTGACAGAGATTCAAAAAGATTTTAAATTATTTTCTAAAATTTCGAAAAGGAATATGAAACATTTTGAAGCAAAATCTTTCAATTAGTAAGATTACAAAGATTTATAAAAAATGCGAGTTAGATTAAGACATTTAGAAATTTTAAAAAGATTCAAAATTGATTCAGAAGTTGAAAACATATCAAATGTTTCAAAAAAAAGGAACATTTTTTAATATTTGGGAGAACAATTTTGAAGATTTTTAAGGATTTTGAAATGAATTTTGAAATTTTGAATTTTGAAAAATTAATTTTAAGAGAATATTTTAAAACATGAGAAAAGATTTTAAAAGATTAAAAAAGATGTCTTAAATCGTCATAATATGTGATCAAGTTTAAAAAACATTTATAAGTTTTAAAAGTATTAATATTAATTTAAAACTTGAAAAAATTTCAAAAAAGTTAGAAAGAACGCATATTTTTGAAAATTTTGAAATAAACATTTCTTAAAATTCCTGGCAAAATTTAAACTGATTTTTTATTTTAAAAATTAAATTTTAAGAGGAAATTGACAAATATTTAAAAACATTTTTAATTATTTCCTGAAATTTTGAAAAAGAATGTAGACGATTATAAATAAAAAATGTTAAGTTAGCAAGATTACAAAGTTTTATACAAAATTTGAGTAAGTTTAAGAGATATTTAGGAGTTTTAAAAAGATTCAAAATGAAATTAGAACTCAAAAAGTTTGTTTAAAACTTGAAAAATGTACATTTTTGAATATTTGTAAATACAAATTTTGAAGCTTCTTAATTTTGAAGAGTTTCACGATAATAAAAAATATTTCTTAAAATTCATGGAATAATTTAAACTCAATTTTTGATTTTGAAAAATTTATTTTCAAACAACATTCAAGAGGTCTTGAAAACATTTCAAAAAATTTCCAAAATTGTCAAAACAGAAGCTGGAAAAGTTGAAGCTATCTTTTTCAATTTTCAGAATTTTAAGATTTTTTGGGAAAAATTGAAAAAAATGTTGAACAAAATATTTATAAGGTTTAAATAATTTGTACATGATTAAAAAGTAATTTGAAATTCGAAAAAGATTACAAATTTTTTTTTTTATGAAAATTTTTGAAGATTTCGACAAAATTTTCAAAGTTTTTTAACAAGTTTAAAATGCCTAAAGAAGATAAACAACTTGTCTTGAGATTCCTAAAAAAAATTTATTTTGAAAAATAAATTAAAAAAAAAAAAAGTTTTTGATGCATTTCAAAAGATTTCTACAAATGTCGGGAAAATATGGAAGATTTGAGCAATTTTTTAATTTTCATAAATGTTTCAAAATTTTTAGAATATTTCGAGTCAGCTGAAGATATATTTATTTTTTTTTTAACTTCTTAAAGTTCTATATATCTTTTAAACTCACGCGAATTTTTCCTAAAATTTTGCAAAATTCTGTAAAATGAAAAAATATACTTACTTGATATTTATGAACTCTTCAAAAATCTTACTAATTTTTCTCAAAAATCTTAAGAAAATTATATTTCTGGTTCAGAAATTCCAGTATTTTTTTTGTTTGTTTGTTAAAAATTAGTCTTTTTCGGTTAAAAGTTCAACTGATTGAAAATTAATCTTTTTTTTTGTCACTATTTTGCTGAAAATTCGTCTTTTTGGAAAAAATTGATCTATTGATCTATTGTGTTAAAAATTCATATTTTTGTGTCAAAAAAATCAACTGTTTTGTAGAAAATTCGTCTTTTAAAAAAAAATTTCATCTTTTTCGTTTAAAAATGCAACTGGTAAAAATTATTTTTTTAGTATTGAGCTATTTTGTTAAAAATTTGTCTTAATAAAAAAAATTAAAATTTTTTTTACACAAAACTTGACCCCATTTAACTCACTAACAACGCTTGAAATCAAGAATGTCCCTCTTTCTAATTAAAAGAAATAATTGAAATTAAAAAAGTCCCTCGTTTTACCACAATCTTCTCGCGTCCAATTTCATAAAAATATTTAAAATAAAAAATGTCCTCTTTCAGTCCAGAAAAAAATTGAAAAAAGCGTAAAGTTTTCAAACTTGAAAGGATTCCAAATTAAACTCATTAAAAATTGAATAATTTTATGTGATATTACAAGAATGATATTTAAAGTGATTCCAAAGGATTTGCTACTAAATTTTTTTAGAAATTATACTAACAGAGCAATAAATCATCAAACCAGATAGTAGTCTAGAAATAATGCCCCATACATTAAATGGCTTCTAATTTTTAATTTTACATTATTAAAACTTTGACTAATTTACGAAATCAAATTTTTTCAATCTATCCATGATTGAATTCTGAAATTGAAATATTGAATTTCTTAAATTAAAACAGATTTTTGCTGAACACGAGTTCATTTCTTAAATTACAGTAAAATATTTTCAAGTGTTCTTTTTTTACTCTGTAAATATTATTTGATACAATTTTATTATTCGGAAAAAATGCAAGGCCCCAGAAAGGATGTCGCTTGCGCTAATTGTAACTAGTTGAATTCAACTTTTGTAGTTTGAACCAAATTCGCTTCCTTTTTTACACATAAGGCTGCAAAATTACAAAGGCAAATTTTCGTCTCTTACCTTTGCAGAATAAAAAAGCTTTTGAAATAAATAATGCATATCACACTCGCAGATCAATTATAAATAGGGTGGATGAACCATGAAATGGATCGTGCAGCTCAAAAAAGAAACGAGGCCCGCAGCGCAGCGTCTTCAGAGACGTTTCAGGAATATCGAGGACGTAATTATCCATAATTACCGAGTCTTGACTCCTGAGCAGCGACAGTGGTTGGCCTTGTGTGGTAATTGTACTAATTATTACAGGCCTACTCCCTCCCCCTTTTCTCCTCCTCTCACCCTCTCATGTTGGATTCGAGAATCTCTTCTTTGATTTTAGAACCTGTCTCCTCGCTCTTTCTCCGAGAGTCATTCCAAATATTTTCTCAGAAAACGAACGCTCTTGCAAACCTGAACCTCGATCGTTATGCATTCGTAAGCAAGAATTACTTTGTTTGAATCTTTTCAAATGCTGGAGAAAAATATACATTTTTATTGCAATTGCAGGGATCAGAGCACAAAAAAAAGCTCAAAAAAGGGGAGAGATTAAACATTGATTTTTGCATTTAGAAAAGAAAGAATTTTATCATAAAAAATGATAGTTTTGAAATTGAAAATTAACAAATTTATTTATTATACATAATAGATTTAATGATTTCCTGATGATTCATTATATTAAATTTAAAGGAGGTTGTTCAAGTTTCAATTGTGTGCAAAAATACGGATCTTGCCATGGGGACTGGAGCGTGGTGAGTCAAGGTGTAAAGGAACTTGAGAGTAAAGTCAAGCTAAAAAATTAATTTGGTTATAAATTCACATTACTTGTTTCAAAATTCAACTGTTTTATTGAAAATCAATCTTTCTTGAATAAAAATTAACTTTTTGATTGAAAATTAATCTATTTGGTTGAGGATCCAATTAGTTTGCTGAACATTATTTTTTTGGTACAAAATTTATCTTCTAGGCTGGAAACTCACCTTTTTCGTTAAAAATTGAGCTATTTGATTAAAAATTCAAACTGATTTACTACAATATTATTATTACACCATTTTTATTTCAAGTGTAAAGAAGATTGTTTCAATTTTTTCAAATGCTGCAGAAAAATATACCTTTTTTGCAATTCATGGATCACAGCACGAAAATAGCTAAAAAAGTGGGAGAGATTAAACATTGATTTTTACATTTAGAAAAGAAAGAATTTTTTCATAAAAAATGGTACTTTTCAAATTGAAAATTGAAAATTAATGAATTTATTTATTATACATAATAGATTTTAATGCTTTCACGATTATTCATTACATTAAATTTAAAGGAGGTTGTTCAAGTTTCAATTGTGTGCAAAACTACGAATCTTGATATGGGGACTGGAGAGCGGTGAGCCAAGGTATTAAGGAACTTGAGAGTAAAGTCCAGCTAAAATATTTTACGCAATCAGCACTAGCTGAGCACCATATCAAAATAGGACATAGCATTTCATTTGACTTGTAAATATCATTTTTTTGGTTGAAAATTTAACTATATGGTTAAAAATTCATCTTACTTCTTTAAAAATTCAACTATTTTATTGAAAATCAATCTTTCTTGAATGTAAATAAACTTTTTGGTTGAAAATTAATCTATTTGGTTAAACATCCAATTAGTTTGCTGAAAATTATTATTTTTCTACAAAAGTGATCTTCTAGGCTGGAAACTCATCTTTTTCGTTAAAAATTGAGCTATTTGGTTAAAAATTCAAACTACTTTACTATAGTATTATTATTACACAATTTTTATTTCAAGTGTAAAGAAGCTTTTTTTATTGGCATTAGGGTCGATCATGTTTATTTATTTTGTGTTCTACGATTAATTTTTTAAAAAGATATCTATTTTCAAGTAAATTAAAGTTAGATTTTTTATGTTTCGTTACGAACTGATTCAGTGGACTCGTCAGTAAGACTGCGAATATTTGTTCTTTTGAGTTCGGATCTTAATGCCTTTCTCAGAGAATAGGTTTCTGGATCAACCCCCACATTTTAATTGATCTAAATTTATTATACAGTAGGACTTCTCGGATCAGACCTCGATTTTTTCGTTTTTGTGTTTTAAGTTTAGTATCATTAATTTGATCAATTTGTAATTTTCATACGACGTTAAAAATAGTTACAAGAATTATAAATAATTATCACATATCTAGATTTTTTAACTTATAGATATTGAAAATTCGAGGTCCGATCCGAGAGGTCCTACTGTATTGTATACATAACAAAAATATTTCGTTTATAAGTTTGTAAATTTGATAAACCTGGAGCTCGATCGTTGTGCATTCGTAAGCAAGAATTACTTTGTTTGAATCTTTTCAAATGCTGGAGAAAAATAGACTTCTTTATTGCAATTGCAGGGATCAAGTACCAAAAAAGCTCAAAAAAGGGGAGAGATTAAACATTGATTTTTGAATTTAGAGAAGAAAGAATTTTATCATAAAAAAGGATAGGTTTGAAATTTAAAATTAACAAATTTATTTATTATACATAATATACTTAATGCTTTCACGATGATTCATTATATTAAATTTAAAGGAGGTTGTTCAAGTTTGAATTGTGTGCAAAACTACGGATTTTGCCATGGGGACTGGAGAGCGGTGAGCCAAGGTGTAAACGAACTTGAGAGTAATGTCAAGCTAACAAATTTCACGCAATCAGCACTGGCTGAGCATCAGATAGAAACAGAACATAGCATTTTATTTAACTTGTTGTAAATATCATTTTGTGTTTGAAAATTTAACAATTTGGTTATTAATTCATCTTACTTGTTTAAAAATTCAACTATTTTATTGAAAATCAATCTTTCTTGGATGCAAATGAACTTTTTGGTTGAAAATTAATCTATTTGGTTAAGGATCCAATTAGTTTGTTGAATATTATTTTTTTTTTGTACAAAATTGATTTTCTAGGCTGAAAATTCATCTTTTTCGTTAATAATTGAGCTATTTGGTTAAAAATTTAAGCTACTTTACTATACAATTTTCATTACACAATTTTTATTCCAAGTGTAACGAAGATTGTTTGAATCTTTTCAAACGCTGCAGAAGAATATACTTTTTTGCAATTGCAAGGATCACAGCACAAAAAAAAGCTCAAAAAAGGGGAGAGATTAAACATTGATTTTTGCATTCAGAAGAGAAAGAATTTTTTCATAAAAAATGTTACTTTTGAAACTGAAAATTAATAAATTTATTTATTACATAATAGATTTAATAATTTCACGCCATGGGGACTGGAGAGCGGTGAGCCAAGGTGTGAAGGAACTTGAGAGTAAAGTCAAGCTAAAACATTTCACGCAATCAGCACTAGCTGAGCATCATATAGAAACAAGACATAGCATTTTATTTGACTTGTGAATATCATTTTTTTATTGAAAATTCAACTATTTTGTTGAAAATTAATCTTTCTTTTATTGAAAATTAACTTTTTGTTTTAAAAATCAATTTATTTGGTTGAGGATTCAATTATTTAGTTGAAAATTCAACTGTTCTGTAGATAATTCGTCTTTTTTGCTTCCAAATCCGACAATTTTGTTGAGAATTCGTCTTTTTGGTAAAACATTATCTTTTTGGCATAAATATAATCTTTATGGTTTAAAATTGAACTAGTTGGTAAAAAATTCAACTATTTTATTGAAAATCAATTTTTCTTGATTGAAAATTAACTTTTTGGTTGAAAATTAATCTATTTGGTTAATGATGCAATTAGTTTGGTGAAAATTATTTTTTTTTTGTACAAAATTGATCTTCTAGGCCAGGCATGCCCAACTCGGGGAAATTTCCTCCGGGAACACATGTTCCGAGTTCCCTACTCTTTCTCCTAGAGAGCGGGAGTGGTGGCAAACGCTTGCGAGAATCTCTCCTCTGTGACGTGCGCCTCTACCACGCGCATGCGTCTACCACCACTCCCGCTCTTTAGTAGAAAGAGTAGGGAACTCTGAACATGTGTTCCCGGAGGAAATTTCCCCGAGTTGGGCATGTCTGTTCTAGGCTGAAAATTCATCTTTTTCCTTAAAAATTGAGCTATTTGCTTAAAAACTCAAACTACTTTACTATACTGCTATTATTACACAATTTTTATTTCAAGTGTAAAAAAGATTTTTTTATTGGACTCGTCAGTAAGACTGTGAATCAGTCCTACCTTATACATTTTAATTGATCTAAATGCATTATAATGTTATAATATAATATATATAATAGTTATATTTTCTACCGATTTCCTCTAAATTTATTTATTATACATAATAGATTTAATGCTTTCACGATGATTCATTATAATAAATTTAAAGGAGGTTTTTCAAGTTTCAATCGTGTACCAAAATACGGATCTTGCCGTTAGGACTGGAGAGCGGTGAGCCAAGGTGTAAACAAACTTGAGAGTAATGTCAAGCTAACAAATTTCAAGCAATCAGCACTAGCTGAGAGGTGTGTTAAGCTGGCGCTGAGCATCATATCGGAACAGGACATAGCATTTTATTTGACAAAACAATCGTCATTGCAAAAACGTACAATATTTTCTCGAGAAAATATAGAGAAGCAATCTAAATCTTGAAACACTGTAATAACATCAATAGGGACAATGGATATTACACCAATCCGATTTGGCTTTCCGCCCTCCCGGGTATTTTAAAAAAGACTTGTTTGGCCAATCAAGTTCGACCAGTCCCCGCGGTGAGGTGCTCAGGCCAATCACCGGCATCGTATAGAATATACATAAGAGTTGATGGTGACAAGGCTTTCTTAAAACAATTATATCATCGATGGTTTCACATTACATGAGTATTCCCAATTCAATGTAATGAAATAATTAACGAAAGTCACGAACGTGATTGACGTGACACAAAGAATATGTCGTCTTCTAAAAATTCCTTCATTGATAAGTAAATCGTGATACTTATAAGAATAAAGATTTCTGTCCAAAACTTGATATTTCATCCTTACTATAATCCATGTTATCAAATTTTTAACTAATAAGAGTTATACAATTTTTTTAAACGAATTATATAATTTAAGAAATGATTCATTCCAGTTATTAAAATATGTTTAAAAAAACTTTTACTTCCGTGATTTAAATATTTTCATGGACGTCAATATTTTAACGTAGCTATAGAGATTTGAACTATTCCCATAAATATTGTTAGCTACATATTGTTAAATTTTAAATAGCAATATTTTTTGAATCTTCAATTAAAAATTGTTCATATTTGAAAAATTCACACATACAGATGAAGGGTGGTAGTATAAAAAGACCATTTTTAAAATCTGAGACATTGTAAAATAAAACTTCTTGAACAATTTACTCTGATTCAGAAACTCAATATTTCAGGAGTAATTTTAAATTTCCGTTAAAACTTCTGTTGAAACGTCTGTTTCCTCGAAACTGGATTAATTTTTCTAATCAAAAGATAAATTTTCAACAAAAGAAAAACGAATTTTCAGTAACAAAATTCAACAATTTTGTTGAAATTCATGTATTTTGTTGAAAATTTGTATTTTTTGTTTGAAAGTTAAATTACTTTGTTAAAAAATCATTTCTTATTTCAAGATTCATCATTTTAGTTGAAATATCATCGGTTTGGTTGAAAAATTTGATAATTTTATTGAAAAGTCTTTTTTCCTAAAATCTTTTTTACTGAGAATTTAACTGTTCCGTTTTTGGTTGAAAAATTATCTTCTTCAGTTAAAAATTCACGTATTTTGTTGAAAATTTGTCTTTTTTTTTACAACGCTAAGCTACTTTGTTAAAAATTTATTCGTTTGGTATAAGATTCATCATTTTAGTTGAAAAATAATCTGTTTGGTTGAAAAATTCAACTATTTTATTGAAAATTCTTTTTTTTTTTAATATTATTTCACGAAGAAGTAGATATACAGGGGCGTTTCTGGATGAGTTAGTATTAGTGAGTATCTGTGTGTGTGTGTGTGTGTGTGTGTGTGTGTGTGTGTGTCCGTGTGAGGCTGGCATGGACACCGTGCTGCTTAGCTTCTAGAACATTCTCGAGGGATCGTGGAGCTTCTCGAACATTCTCGAACATTCTCGAAGCTTATGATGACGTCACAGCATATTGCACAATTGTACGAGCAGAATTCATGTCAAAACGCGTTCAAGGTTATT
>CAKNXH010058264.1:0-11179 GCA_932178445.1 Andricus quercusramuli | reverse complement strand
TAGTGTAAATTTCAACTTCATAGTACACAATATCTTAAACCTTCTCGTACTAATAGTTATTGAACTTATTATCGTTCATTGCACAAAAAATATATTTTAATTTTCTCCGGATTTTCAGAAAAATAATTTTGTTATGCTACTTTCGTATCGCGATCTTGAATTTGGATTCTGTTGGAACAGAATACGTTTTGTATATCAAATTTTTTTAAATCTAGATTCAGCATCCCTATATGTCGTATAATAATCAATTTTGGATCCGCAAAAGTTCCGTAATTGAAAATAAAATTATGTAGTTAGAAATTCATTTTTCTTTGGCGATAATGGTTCATCTTTTTTTTGAAAATTAAACTAATGTGTAAAAGTCGTTTCGTCTGTTATTGAAGAGTAATTTTTTACAACAGAGAGTTTAAAAATTTTCCACCGTTAGTGAACACTTTCTTCTATTTTGTTATAAAAGTTCGTCTGTTTCATTGAAAGTTTAACTGGTTAGTTGAAGATTGAAGTAATTAGTTGAAAATTCAAGTACTGAGTTGAAAATTCTCATGTTTTTATGTTCATGTTTTTTGTCTGAAAATTAAACTGCATTGTTCAAAAGTCGTTTCTCCTGTTATTGAGAATAAATTTTTTACATCTGAAAGTTGAATTTTTCTGCTTTTTGTTGCATGAAAATTCGTCTTTTTTGGTAGAAAATTAATAATCCTTCTTTCAAATTTCCCCAGAAAATTCCTATGTCATGGAAAATGCATATTTTTTGGTTAAAAATTCCACTGTTTTACAGACAAATTCCTTTTTCATCTTTAAAGTGTTTGTAAAAATCGAAAACCAGTTATTTCAAGTGATTAGGCAATTATTTCAGTTGTATGTTCATCGTGATTGTAGTTAAAAATTGAGTTGTTTGGTTGAAAGTAAATTCTCATTAATTAATGTATCAAAATTAATAACAAATGATGTCACCTGACAAAGTCGACTAATAAATACGGTATTGTCGCAGGCACTAGAATTGGATTTTCTGATGAAAGACCAAACCACAACAAAAATGGTTTAAAATGGAAAATTATCGTTCTTCAATAAAATATGTTAAGAAAAGGATTTCCCTAACTTCTTTACACGCGTTTCCGTTGAAAAGAAAGCAAAATCTGCTGTCTGAACGAATTCTGAGTTCTACAAAAAAGAGATTTAAAAACTCGCACGTTAACATCAATAAGTGGTAATAAAATCTTCCAAATATTAATTCGAATGAAATTATTCATTTATCATATAATCTAAGCACATGTGTATGTAATATATAATTGATTTCACAAGACGATACGGAATAAGTTCAAAATTTAAGAATTTCCCGATTTTAATAATAAAAATGAAACTGTTTCAATTGGAATGTCTGAGTAGTTAAACAAGTATAGACGACTGATTGGTACTTTATAAGATTTTTCGAATTTTAAAATAACTTCAGAATCGTGTAGTAATAATTTGATGCTTTCATTAAAATTAAGATATTGTTTTAGTGTAAACTATGAAAAATGGGACTTTAACATTTTTCAGATAGAAAAAAGGAAAAATTGCTTAATATTCAGAAATATCTGACTATTCGTATAAAATCAATAATTCTAAATGAAATACTTGAAAGTCTACAAAAAAATACTCGTTTATTTTTTATATTTTTGACCTAATCGTGGTGACAGGGGGGGGTTAGAGGGCTCGAGGTCTGCTGTGCTGGGTCTGACACGTTGTTCGGGTTTTGGGGGTCGGGGCAAGGGGAGACGATGCGCGGCACAACGCTAAACGATGGTGGTGGGGAAAGCAAGATCGCATCGCTCTCGTGGACGGTCGTTCGGGGGGTCGGGGTGGAGGGAGACGATGCGAGGTAGCGCGCGCATCCACGCGGAACGGCGCGGAACGATGGTGGTGGGGTATGCGAGATCGCAAGCCCGAAGACATTCGGGTACCTTCGCGTCGGGTCGGGTTAGAACTAGATTATTAAAACAGAAGTTTCCTATTAAATTGTGTGGACGGGAAAAAATTGAAGTACCACCAAGTGTTACGAAACATGAGAATACAGGGAACGAATTAATTTGTAGGCCTAATATAATAATGGCCAGTGAAAAAGAAATGTTGAAATTCTTGTCAGTAATTTATTTGCCATATTTCTATTTCTTTCGTCTTTAGATCCTCACTCCTGACGATGAAAATTAAGCTGAAGTATTGCTTGCTTGAAAATTGAATAAGTTCGTTGAAAATTTCTCTTTTTGGGGTTAAAAATAAATCTGTCATAGTTGGAAATTCAAGTGTTTGGTTGGAGACGCGTTTTTAAAAATGGCAAAAGAATTATTTTAACAATATTTTTATTATATTTTTTTTATGATATTTATCGCAACTGTTGTTGAAAATTAATCCGTTTGCTTTTGAAATTTTAATTGCTTTCTTGAAAATAGTAGTTTTGTAATTGAACATTGAAGTACATAGTTGAAAATTAATTTTTGTTTTTGAGATAATGGTTCACCTTTTTTGTTGAAAATTAAACTAATTTGTTAAAAAGTCGTTTCTCCTGTTATTGAAGATAAATTTTCTATAAGTGGCAGTCGAATTTTTCCACCGTTAGTGGAAAATGTTTTTTAGTTTGTCATAAAAATTCGTCTTCTTTGGTACAAAAATTCATACTTTTGGGTTAAACATTCAACTGTTTCACAGAGACATTCCTCTCTTAGCTTTGAGTTTTTTTACAAATGAAAATCAATTACTTTCACTTATTATGTATCTATTTCAGTCGCAGTTTCATCGTAACTGTAGTTGAAAATTCGTCGTTTGCTTGGAAGTTGAACTGATTAATTGAAAATTGTAGTATTGTGATTGAAAATTGAAGAACTTAGTTGAAAATTCCTTTTTTGCGATTCGTCTTTTTGGTTGAAAATGAAACTGCTTTTTTCAGCAGTCGTTTCTCCTCTCATTGAGAATTAATTTTTTGCATCTGAAAGTTGAATTTGTCTTCTCTTTTGCATACACGTTCGTCTTTTTTGGTAGAAAATTAATAATCCTTGTTTCAAATTTCACCACAAAATTCTTATTGCGTGAAAAACGCACATTCTCGGGTTAAAAATTCAACTGTTTCACAGACAAATTCGTTTTTTCGCTTTAAAGTTTAAAAAAAAAATAGGAAATCAATTACTTCCACTTATTATGTATCTATTTGAGTTGTAGATTCATCGACACTATAGTTAAAAACTCGCCTGTTTGCTGGAAAGTTTAACTGGTTGGTTAAAAATTATAGTTTCGTAATTGAAAATAAAATTACGTAGTTAAAAATTCATTTTCATTTTGCGATAATGGAAGATGAACTGGAAAATTAAACTAATTTTACTTCTGTTATTGAAAATTAATTGTTTACAACTGACAGTTACATTTTTCCAACATTAATAGACACTTTTTTCAATTTTGTGATCAAAATTCGTCTTCTTTTGTACAAAATTGATATTCTTCGTTTCCAATTTCCCACAAAAATTATTATTTGGTGGCAAATTCATATTTATGGGTTAAAAGTTCAACAATGTTCCACATACGCATTCCTTTCTTAGCTTTAAGGTTTTTTTTACAATTGAAAAACAATTATTTTAATTGATTATGTATCTATATCATTCATAGATTTATTGTATCTGTAGTTAAAAATTCATCTGTTTCCTGGTTAGTTGAAAATTGTAGTTTCTTAATTGAAATTCAAGTACTTGGTTGAAAATTCATTTTTTGGACTAACGGTCCATCTTTTTGGCTGAAAATTAAAATGCATTGTTAAAAAGTCGTTTCTCCGTTTATTGAGAATATATTTGTTACAGCTGAAAGTTGAAATTTTCTTCTTTTTTTTTGCATAAAAATTCGTGTTTTGGAGGAAATTAATAATCCTTGATTCAAATATCTTCAGAAAATTCTTATCTGGTGGAAAATGCATATGCTGTGGTTAAAAATTCAACTGTTTTACAGACAAATTCGTTTTTCAGCTTTGAAGTGTTTGTAAAAATCGAAAATCAATGTATATTCATCGTAACTGTAGTTAAAAATGGAGTTGTTTGGTTGAAAGTATATTTTAATTAATTAATTTATCAAAATTAATAACAAATTATGTCACCTGACAAAGTCTACTACGAAATATAACCAAATATGTTGAGGGAAGGATTTCCCTACACTGTTAGAAAAATCTGTATGAGATTTAATATACATGTGTGTAGCGAATTTAATATACATGTGTATTAAATTTAATATACAGGTCGGTATAGAAGTGTGCATGAAAACTCAAAGTGCTTTCATTTCTTTAAATCTTGTCAAATATTCGCAATTAAATTAATAATCTAGAATTCGTCGACTGAATTGTTATTTATAATGAAAGTGCGACGTACGGGTGGAACTTTTTCCAAAATCCAGTCTAAATAGTAGAAATTTAATGCTAGTACAGTTGATTGTAGGTTAGGTCTGTTATTTGTTTGCTGAATTGATTTTTTCGACTTGAAATCCAGTCATATTCTTGATTAACTGGAAGAAGGTATCATGTTTTATTATTTAGAGTCGAAAATTCATGTTGAACTTATTTTGAATTTGTGTAAAATGGAATTATCTCATTTTTTTGTAAGTGATTAACATGAATGTATATGAAATTTAATATACACGCTCTCAATGGCGATTTCATATGATTGATATATTAATTTTAATACACATGGATATATTAAATTTAATATTATTTGTAACAGTGTAACTTCTTTACAGACGTGTACGTTGAAAAGAAAGCAAAATCTGCTGTCCGAACGAATTCTGAATTGTGGAAACAGTATATCCGTAGTGATTTATTAACGATGATTATATTTAAATATATTCTCCCTTCCCTAACCTGAATTAGCAGTGTGACACTTTAACTTCATGAATTCATGACTACATGCCTCCTCAAGTTAAAGCTATGCTCCAGCAATCTGTGGCGGCCATATTTCCCCCTAGTAACTTTCACTTCTCTACCCGGAGGTTGGTACTACTTAGAACGCAAGGCAAACGCACGTGCGGTACCACGCCGCGCGGAGCGGAATGGGCTTAGTGTGGATTCACCAATACAAGCATTACGCCGCGCTGCGCCAGTACACTGCGATTCGCTTTTGTTTCCGAATTCGCTGTAAGGAGGCTTGTCTAAGCTGAGCTTTAGTATTAGCAGCACATTCGTGACACCGCATTACTTCGTATTTCTGTGAAAATACGCTTCATTTTATTACTTCCTGTTTTAGTTTATTCGTATTTAAATACATCGTTGCGAAAATGTCTTTCAATAAAAGATGTTATAACCCTTTTGGCAAGCATGGTCACAGTAATATTACAAAAAATGTCAGGCCTATTTTCGAAGTATTCGCAAAAATTCTCCATGCATTGCGCCAAACTATTTCATTTGTGATAGTTGTAAAAAATTTTCACAAGGACAAGCTCCTTCTTCCGATCTTTATAGAAATCATGATTTTCACGTTAACGAGATTCAAGAAGAGAAAGTTCTAGAGCAAATTGATATGGACGTGGATAATATTATTTCATCTGAAAGTGACACTGAACTTTCAAAACTAGACAAAGAGAAAGCTCTTTTCTTTTTAAATTCTTGTTTGCGAATTCTCGGAGAAGAAGAGATCAATTTTATTCAGTTAAAAACTAAGAAACAAAAGCAAGACGCTTTCAGAAGAGTATGTGAAACGTTATCCTGCAAACTTTTTGATGAAAATCCTATTCAAAAAGATGAAGAAATCATAGCTCATTTGAAAGAAAATTTTGAAAAAGCTAAATTAAGCAAAAAAAAAGCAAATTACAATTTTAACCATTTTGCCAAACAGTTGGACAATTAGAAAGATTGAATCCGTTTTTAATTCTTCTTATCGCTTGGCTCGTAAAGCTAAAGAATTAATTATTTCAAAAGGATTTCTATCTTCTCCTGACCCGAAACCGGGTAAAACTTCGTCAGAACAAACGGTATTGTGCGTTGAAAATTTTTACAAACATGACGATAATAGTCGTATAATGCCAGGGAAAAATGATTGCGTATCCGTGAAAGTAAATTGTAGAAAAAACGAGCGTCCAAAAACGTTTAGTTTTATGTAACTTAAGAGAGTTATATACAATTTTCAAGGCCGATCATTCTGAGGAAAAAATTGGATTCTCGAAATTTGCAGAATTAAGACCGAAAGAGTGTGGTCTGGCAGGAACAAGTGGCACACACAACGTGTGTGTTTGCATTCCCCATCAGAATGCTAAACTAATGTTTATAGGTGGGAATATAAAAGAATTAGCTAAGTCTAATTCTCTGCCATTTCCAATCGTCAAGCATTGGCTAGCCTAGTCGATTTGTAATCCTGCTCAAATAGAGTGTTATTTTAATAAATGTCCAAACTGTCCCGGCGACGAAAACCTCAAACTTCTTTTAGAAAATGCCTACACTGACAATTATATTGAAGATATGAAGATTAAGCAATGGTTAAACGTAGTTCGATCAGATTTAAAAACTGTTGTAGCACCCATAGATGAATTTATTAATAGCTTAAGTGAAGATATGAAACGGCTTCTTCGACATGATTTTATTACCAAACAACAAAGTCTGTATATTAACAGCGTGAAATCTAATCTAACAGTAGGTCAAATTCTTGTTCAACTAGATTTTGCTGAAAACCACACAATTGATTTACAAGATTCTTCTCAAGGTAAGCATTGGTCGAAAACACAAGTAAGCGTTCATCCTTTTGTGACATACTACCGAACAACACCTGAAGGTGAATTGAAACACATCAGTTACGCCATAATATCGGATATAAAAGAGCATAATACGATTGCTGTGCATCTCTATCAAAAAAAGCTAATATCTTATTTGCGAGAGAAAGTGGGAATTACTGTGGACTTCTTAATATACAATTCAGATGGTTCAGCAGCACAGTACAAAAATCGCAAGAACTTTGCCAACTTAACACAACACGAGCAAGATTTTGGATGCAAAGCAGAATGGAATTTCCATGCAACTGCACATGGCAAAAGACCTTGTGGTGGTATTGGTGGCATTCTTAAAAGAGCAGCTGCTAAAACAAATCTTCAGCGTCCATACGACAATCAGATTACTAATGCTAGAGAAATGTACGACTGGGCCAAAACACACTTCAAAGACATTTATGTGGAATTCTGCAATAACAACGAATACAAAGCAGAAGAAGCGTTTTTAAGTGAAAGATTTAACAATTCTATTACAATTGAGGGTACACAACAAATACACGCTGTAATTCCCATTTCTAGGACTGAAGTAAAGACAAAGATTTTTTCTAATTCCGAAGAGTTTAATGTAGTACCCGTATTTAAAAACCGCAGCAAAATGCATAAAACGTGCAAGGTTCGTCGTACCAAATAATGCATTCTTTGATTCTGGAATCAAAGAATTTTAATACTCAGATTATTCGTGTATATGTCGATCTTACTTATTCAATTATTTGAAAAAATACTTTCACAATGAAAATTGTTGCTAAGAAGGTTTTCACTTTGACTCAAAAATTTTATAAATCGATTTCTGAAAATGAAATTATTACTTGAGGTGTCGGTTCAGACACCTCAAGTAATAATCACATAATGCGCTGCGCCCGCGCACTTCTAGCCGTGACGCTTCGCTTCATCGTGTAGCACTCGAAGATTTATTTTTTTTTTCTCGTTAACCACTGGCGGTCCCAAGATAAAATTTACAGGTCTGGTAAAACACATTTTTGGCTTTCTTTGACAAAAAAATTAAAAAAATTCAAGAACACGTATTTTCAAAAACGCGATTTTAGTTTTTTGAATTTTCAAAAAAATGTCAAACACTTTTTTTTTCTTTATAGACATTTTTTTATTTAAATCTGAATGTCATTACAAACAAGTTTGGACCTCAAAAAGTTAAATCGGTTAATTAGAACCAATGATATTGAACTATCAAAAAAAAGTTCCCGAAAATTTCGAAGTCCCATATCTCCTCCATTTTTTGGAATTTTTAGAAAATACTTGGGGGTATTTTTCTTTACTAATATAGGACTGTATACGCCGAGTTACAGTCAAATCCCTTTCCAAGAGGAAAATTCTTGATGCGCTTGACATGGACTCCACCAGGTAGTAAAAAGCGCAAGGTTAAGGACGACTCGAGTGATTGTGTAGAGCAGCAAAAAGATGGGAGCAAAGTAAAGAAGAGAGGCTGAACATCGATTAGAGACCATCTTAGAGGAGAAGAACAATAAAAGTATGAAATAATTTCTGACGGGGGATGAAATGGGTCCCTATTGATTCTCAGCCCTCGCAGAAGCATGATTCGACAGCATAGCTAGAAGAGAATGCCTTTAATTCTCAAGCTGAAGTGTTTTCTGATATATCTTCTAAGATCGTCATCTGGAACATGCATTATTTCTCTAACCTAAAGGATATTGAAAATACTTTCGAGTGCTCTATCTTGTACCTAGATATGAAACTTGGTTAGCATCACTGAGTTTGCACACTTTAGGTTTCTCCAGGGATGCAGCTATTCCATTCGCCAAATTGGAGAGACGCAACCAAAGGCAGAGCCAAGAGAGGTATTTTGGTAACTTTGAATAGTCGGGTATACTCAACATATTTAATTCACTCTACTCAAGATATTATTATACTTAAAGATATACACTACGTACAACCAATCCTAAAAGTCGCCAATCTTTATAATAATTTATAAAATCGACAAACATAGATATATTATTAATTTCTGCAAATTTTGACGGAAGCTTCTAAACATATTGCACAAAAAAATAATTCGGGTTAAAATTGTTTACTTAACAGCAGTTATTTAGAGCTCTAGTTTTTGCTTTCTCTTTAGGAAAAAGTTACCATTCTTATTTAATCCTAATGATAAAGGCCTTACTTTATTCTTTTAAGGATTCTCTACAATTCTAATTGGATGGTGTTTATTAAAATTTAAACTATGTTTATAAAAATTGTAACTGCATGAGTTCTAAATTATTCTTTGAAATAAAACTCATCCAAATAGAATTGTAGAGAACCCTTCAAAGAGTAAAATGAGGCCTTGATCATTTGGATTAAATAAGTGTAACTTTTCCCTGAAGAGAAAGCAAAACCTAAACCTCTAAGTAACTACTGCTAAACAAACAATTTTAACCCGGTTTTTTTTCTGAAGTATGCTTAGAAGTCTCCGTCAAGATTTACAGAAATTAATAATAGATCTATTTTTTTTCGATTGATTGTACGTAGTGTACACTACCGTCGGAAATTGTCGGTACGACCACCGCGAGTACTGTTACAAGTCACTGCTGACTTCGAAACGTAAGTGCTCGTTCAAAAAAGGAGCAAAAAACTTTGTGACCTGAAATAAGAGATATTTTTCATCTTTTGAAGAGAATACACCACATGAGAAGTTTTTTTAAAAAATGCAAGAATTTCTCGAATTTTGTACCTCGACCTTAACTTGTAGCATGGCCAAGGAAAGTTGTAACAAAAATCTGAAATTCATACCACAAAGTCAAAGTCACGGATTCTCGAGATACGAATAAAAATGCCCAGGTCTCAAATGTCAAGTTCCAGTAGGCGATTACCGCTGCAGGCCACGAAAGCGGCGATCGCGCTAGAATTTCTCAGATTTTGTTAGTTAACTTCAACACGGGGTGTGCCTTAAGAGACTTAGGGAAAAAACTCAAATAGGTAGAAAGTAATATTTGAAATCTCATCTTTAATTTAAGTCAATCAAACTTCAAAAATATTCACGGGTTCCCAAGGCATGATTGAACATGCTCAAGCGTGTCTGCGTTGAATTTCAGTTGGCGATCACCGCTGTCGGCCAGACTGGCTGCTTAAGGGGATTTATCAGCGTTATAAAATGGATTCCCAGTTTCCGGCCGTACGGTTAAATATTTTGGTCTGATACTTTGCATACCTTATCTACATAATATTCTCTTGGCCGGTTAAGAGCCGGTTTTTTGAAAAAATGTTCACATTAAAAATTATAAACAAAAATAAAAGACCAATGGAGAAAAAATGCAGTGACGCTCAGTACTAGCTGAGTGTGTATTTTCGAGGCCTGAACCTCAACCCTTCTTAAAGCTGGGAGCTCGGCTACGAGGAAGACGCCCCGTCGCGCGCGTGGAGACACTCAAGCGCGTCGAATCAACCGAAACGAATCGCCCTCATTGTTATGAGATGCAGGCCGGTTCAAAAAACTGAAATTACGCAAACATCTCGTGATTGAATTTTAATTAGCATAAATACTTTATTCATATAATTATAAGAAATTGAAAAAAAGATTCATGAAAATCGGTTAATATTTGCAGTAATAATAGAAATTTTGAAGTGCACACGATAGTATGCAAAGATACACCTCACAATGGGAGGAACGCATTTTTGTCGTTCGAAAGGTCTACAGCCTTCAATTTTGCCCCAATCCGCAATCAGTTTTTTTTCAATTGAAGAGCAATAAATTTCCAAGAGTACCTCAGTCCGAGATTCTTGCATTTTCATTTGTTTATGTATTATATGTTTACTCGAAGTATGAGAAAATCGAGATTTTTTACAAAATCATTCTTTATTCTTCAATAGCGGTTCGCATGTAATGAAAATCATCTTAAATCGACGCAGGAGTACTCCCACAATGCAAATAATATGATTATTGTCATTAATTAATGTTGTCATTGTTATAAACAAATGACATTAACAAACAGCCACATAGTATAATGTTTGTTGAAAAAAGTTGTTTTCGGATGAGTATTCACAATGTTTATGAAACATCAACAATTTTAAATGTTATAAACAATTTCTTGCACAAATTTGGAATTTGTTTCTTCCTTTACTATCTGAAATTATGTCGATATTCGGAAAAGTGATCTATGTTTTCATACTTGTCCGCATTGTACCATACACAATTCGAATAGTTTTTAATACTTAATAAGATAGTGATCTGAAAGTATGCAAAACAAGAAGTCAGCATTACTATTTCAAATTGTAAAAAGAACGATTACTAAAACAAGTAGCTTCAATAACTATTTGAAATAGTACAGTTGAACATGTAAACTGTATATGAATAACTAATTTGAATAGTAAGCAAAGAATTGTGAGTTTGACTTTTGCAAGTGAGTTCGATTTCCTTTTGCACATTGCGTTTGAAATTAAAAAAGAAGAACGACTTATAACTTGCTTATCAGTAAAA
>CAKNXH010058257.1:41924-60685 GCA_932178445.1 Andricus quercusramuli | reverse complement strand
TAAGCGGAGGGCCGAAGAAGCTGAAGGGCAAAATGAAGACAGGTGTAATTATTGTAGGGGAAGAAGACATAGGGCAGAAGAGTACTATAAGCGAAGGGCCGAAGAAGCTGAAAAGGAACTAGAATCAAATAAAAGATTTAAGAATAACCCTCGTACCAATTCGCAAACTTTAAACTCCAGGGGTGCTCGTCTGCAGGGCGCAGCAGCGAGCAGCAAGAATCTCTTCCCGCGTGAATCAAACGAGTCGTCCTCACAATCGGGAAACAAGGGATAATAAATTCGCCAACGATAAATGTTTACAATAAAAATTTCCATAATAACAAAGCTTCATTCCTAATTGATACCGGCAGTGAGTTAAATTTGTTAAAAGAGAGTTGTGTAACTAAAAAATTGTACCGCAATAAAAAACAAAGGTATTTTTTGACAGGCATAGGAAATGGCATGACAAGCACCCGCGGAAGCGTAGTTTTACAAATTGATAAAGAAAGAAATGTAGAATTTCACCTAGTTTCAGGAAGTTTCCCTATTCCACCTTGTGGAATATTAGGAATGCAATTTTTGAGGGAAAATGCTGCTACTATGACTTTTTCTGACCAGGATGTAAAATTAAAATTGGGAAATATTATTCCTTTGAATAGTGAAAGGCTTCACCTCCCAGCTAGGTGTAGAAAATTAATAACATTACCTGTTATTAATGCAGGCATTAGTGAGGGATATCTAAAAAGAATACATACTGGCGATGGAGTATTTTTAGGTCAAAATTTAGTTAGACCGCAAAATGGAGTAGTAAAGGTGTTTGCTACCAATTCCACCCTCCATGACATTGAACTGACCGTGCTTCCTGTAGAGCTTCAAGAGTTTGAAGTTGTCCCTCCAGCACAAAGAAATGCTGAGGGGACAACCAAGAACGAAAAGGATAAAGAAATTGGTGAAAGATTTTCTAGAGTCATAAAGTCATTTAATTTTGAAAATTTAAATGACGAAGAAAAAGCAAGTTTACTCGGTCCTTTCGCCGAATATTCCTATCAGGTAAAACTAGAGGGGGATGTTTTGGGAGCTACTGACGTTCTGCAACACGAAATTCATACAACTGATGAAACTCCAACTTTCGAGAGGCAATATCGGCCGGCTCAAGCCTTGAATGAGGAGATTTTGAATCAAACTAAAGGGTTATTGCAATCCAAAATCATAGAAGATTCAGACTCTCCTTATAATTCCCCTGTGTGGATCGTACCTAAAAAGGCCGATTCGCAGGGACTTGACCTCGCTTCTGGGTTTCACCAGATAAAAATGCACCCTGACTTCAAGGCTAAAACGGCTTTCTCTACCCTTTATGGCCACTATCAATTTAATAGGATGCCTTTTGGGTTGAAGAATGCCCCCGCCACGTTTCAAAGGCTCATGGATAGGGTTTTGTCTGGTCTCCAGGGGGTGGAACTATTTGTTTACATGGATGACATAGTCATCTATGCAAACTCCCTGGAAGAACATACCCAGAAGCTGAGAAACCTGCTTGCCCGTCTAAAAGCAGCTGGACTCACTCTGCAACCTGATAAATGCAAATTATTGCGAAAGGAAGTTGCATACCTGGGCCACATTATATCGCGCAATGGGGTTCGTCCAGATCCCAAAAAGGTTGAGGCAGTACGCAAATTTCCGAGGCCAAAGAATACTAAGAACATTAAACAATTTTTGGGACTCGTTGGCTATTACCGTCGATTTATTATGAATTTTTCAACAATAGCAAAGCCATTAAGCTACCTGTTGAAAAGAGGGGTTCGTTTTAATTTGACTGAATCACAGCAAGGGGCATTTGATCAATTGAAAAATATGCTGTGTGAACAACCCCTTTTGTGTTATCCTGATTTTTCCGAACCTTTTGTGGTGTCATGCGATGCTTCCAATTATGGAATAGGAGGGATTTTAAGTCAGGGACCTATAGGAGGGGATTTACCAGTAGCATATGCCTCACGAACGTTGAGTGATACTGAGATTAATTATTATTCAACTATAGAAAAAGAGCTCCTCGCGATCATATTTAGTGTTGAGAACTTTCGACCTTATTTATTCGGGCGAAAATGTATACTTATAACCGACCACAGACCCCTCGTTTGGATGCACAACATAAAAAATCCGGGTTCAAAATTATTAAGATGGCGGTTGAGGTTAAGCGAATATGAATATGACATAGTATACAAAAAAGAAAGTGCAAATACAAATGCTGACGCATTGTCTCGAAATCCGATGGAGGAGGAACAGACAAATTTTGATGTTAATTTTGATCCCCCACCTAATGATGACCTTGATCCCTTAGACTCATCCATCGAGCTCAGTCGCAGGGTGTTGATACTGCAGGATCAACCATCCGCGTTGTGCTCTCCTTACAGTGACAATGACGAATGTACAGATTGTAAAAGAATTAATTGTATAATTGAAGAAGGATTTTTGGGCAATGAGACTGATTTTTTTCAGAGAAATAAGCATGATATAAATAAAAATCTTTGACCAATTTTGAAAAATTCTGAATCACCTGACACTAGCGATGAAGGTCAGTTCGAAACAGCCAGTGAAGGAGAGAACTTCGATGATGAGAGTGAGACCCAAATGGTCGATCCTGAAGCCATTCCGGTGGTGTACCCGGGAGGTCGGCAGTTTTCAGGATCGATTGGTCGAAAGAGTTTAAGGACCCAAATGGTCGATTCTGAAGCCATTCCGGTGGTTTACCCGGGAGGTCGGCAGTTTTCAGAATCGATTGGTCGAAAGAGTTTAAGGACCCAAATGGTCGATTCTGAAGCCATTCCGGTGGTTTACTCGGGAGGTCGGCAGTTTTCAGAGTCGATTAAGTCGGTATAAGTTGTGACGAACTGAGCGAAATCGCGGAGGTCAGACAGAATTATTATACGAAGGACCAGGAATTTGATTCACTGGACACAGTTACTGACGAAAACGAAACAGAAATTTCCTTAAAGGTCACTCCTTATTCCAGGAACGAACAACCTTGTACCCTTTCCTCCCAAAGCATAGTAAATTTTGAAAAAGAAAAATTTAATATTTTTTCTCAAGATAAATCGGCTCGTAGAATAAAGGATATCATTTATCAGAAGTGTGATAATTGTAAATTCAAGCAACAATTTATCATGGGCAGTGAAATGGAAGTAGTCCTCCCCCATCACCGTTGTTATCCTGTAGAAGAAATCTAACCTGCCCCAGATAATACAGAAGAATCACCCCTTTTAAATGAGGCCCAGTTACCATCCATAAATACGTCACAGGAGCCTTTTGACAAGGATAAACTATTATCCCCAAATTCGATGATGTCATGCTTGAAGGTTTGCAAGGATAAACTGTACATGAGAAACGATCATTTGGTGCAGTTTATCCCTGCAGATTGCAAGCTTACGACTGAAACGAATAGGGAGTTAATAGAAGGAAATCGGTTTAAATATGAAGACTTAAAACGCGAGTCTGCCGAGGATCTTCAAGTAGGAAATGTGCTTGTTTATAAATATGATTATCAATGTGTTTTTAATTTAATCATTAAAGAAACATTCGATTCAAAACCATTCATTACTCACGTTTCAAAAGCTCTTCGAGGATTAAAAAACGCGATGGACTATTTAAAAATACGTTCTGTTAGTATTTCGCGTATAGGCAACGGTATGAATCAAATAAAATGGGATTCTATTGAGCAAGAATTAAGACAAATATTCGGACAGAGAGATTATAAAATAACAATTTGCTACGGTGAAATAGAAATACCACGGGAAGAGGATCGGCCCAAAATAATTGCAGAGTATCACTCGGCGGTCGTGGGAGGGCATAAAGGGTGTAGTAAGACATACGGAAGAATTAGGCAAGATTTTTATTGGCCCAATCTACAAGAACAAGTTAGGGAATACGTTAAAAATTGCGACGAATGTAAAAAGGCAAAACTGGTGCGATTAAAAACTAAATAGCCAATGAAAATAACGGATACTCCGACTCAAGCATTCGATAAAGTCGAAATCGATATTGTGGGTCCTTTACCTACTACAGAAAAAGGGAATAAATATATTCTGACCGTTCAGGATAATTTAACAAAATATGCTGACGGTATCCCTTTAATGAACATTGAGTCCACTACAATTGCTTTGGCTCTAGCCGAGAATTTTATAACTAGATTCGGATGCCCCAAGGCAATTCATTCAGATCAGGGGAGTAATTTCATTAGTGATATCATGACCAACTTTTGTCGTATTTTTAAAATCAAGCAAATAAAATCTACCGCCTTTCACCCGCAATCGCTAGGATCATTAGAAAGAAGCCATCATGTGCTAATTCAGTATCTAAAAATGTATTGTGAGAGAGCGAACTGGGACGTATGGTTACGCTTTGCTTTGTTTTCGTACAATACATCCATACATGAGGGCACGGGGCTTACCCCACATAAATTAATCTTTGGGAAAAAGGCTGTTATACCAAGCGAATTTACTAACGCGGAAATCATATTTACATATTACGATTTCTTAAAAACTTTGAACGAAAAATTGGCTGAAACTCAAAGGCTAGCCAGAGACCGATTGTTGCTAGCTAAAGAGAAATCTAAGAAATACTATGACGAGAAATTAAATGTTCAAAATTTTCAAGTAGGAGAAATGGTCTATTTGCAAAAAGACGCTAGAGTTGGTAAATTAGACTCAGAATATGACGATAAAGGACCCAATGAAATAACACAAATCTTTGATGACTTCAATGTCGAGTTAAAATTAGGATGGGGAAAATTTTAAGTAGTCTACATGAATACATTAGGACCCCAATGACATAGAGTTCACCGGGGATATAACTCAGCAACGCAAAATTAGAAATTATATATAATTATATGATTTTTTTTAAGAGGAAGGGAAAATTTAAAGTTCAAGCGCAATAGACTAGTTTTGAATTTTATTTTCATTTTTAAGGGGATAGAGGAAACGGAATATGAAAGAAAGTTGAAAATAAAATTTCAAAAAAAACAGGATATATTATAAACAACATTTATATCACATGAAATTAGATAGTTTACGTTAAGATTTTTTTTAGGTAAAAGAACAAATCTTTTAAGAAGTAAAAGGCAGAATGCATATTTCTGTATTTATAAAATGAGTACGCTATACAAATTATATTATAAAACGCTGTTAATAAAGCCTTATTCAAATATATTATTATCAATTGAAATTTATTGATAACTTTTTGAATTTAACCAATTTTGACATATATTTAAACGCGAGCCAATATAGTACTGTCTACATATATAAGTGTTTATCAAATATCGAATTTATGATATTTAAGGGGAGAATCTTAACTATACAGCTGGGTGAATTTGAAAATAAAATATACCTATAAATATAATAAAATTGTAGGTTTAATAACAAAAAAGATATTTTCTGTCGAAAAATCTTTTCTATAAGGGGGAAAGTGTTACGAGCGACTAAATCTCGCTCGTTTCTGCACAAAGAGTGCAGGACCTGCTAGTGCGGGAGAAATTAAATTTGCACAGATGCGATAAAATTTATATGAAATATTCCAATTTTAAGACTTTGACTGATATTTAAGCGGTCTCGGACTAAAATAATCGATTATAAGACGTAGAATTTTAAGAGATAAATAAACTCTCATATGCGACGAAAGTAATAGCTCTATAAAAGTCGCTCGATTTAACATTAATTATTGATATTATTCTAAGAAACTTTTGAAAATATACGAGTGTTGAGAAAATGTATTTCTTGTCACGTAGCGAGTATTTAATATTTCCATTCAAGAAAGGATGTCGTAAATTTATTCTAGATGTAATCAATTTTAAGAACACGAATGACTCTGAAAAATTGTTTATATTGAAATATCTGCATTCTTTCATGTACCAAAGTAGGTTATTAACGCTTTAGATTATAAGTGTTCTTTGTATATACTACGGTTAATTTGAAAGGCAATATCCGGACGTTAGGGACCGCGAATGTTTATATAAACTGGCGACAGGCTCAAGTACTGCGACTTTTGGGGCGACGTAGTTTCAAATCTAGGTTTTCGAAGAAATCACGTGGAGATGGTGAGTTTCATCTCACATGAATCAGCATTTAGAGGTATGCGAAAAATGGTACGTGAGATATGTGTGTGTGAGTGAGTGTACGACTGTGTAAGGAGTGGGAGCAGGGAGCTTGCGGTCATGGGACCACGAAGAAGGCGAGGGTGGATGCTGGATGATACAGATCAGAGTAAAGTAGATCAATTCTTGACAGCCTAGAGTTCGGTTCGTTATTCGACTCAGGCTCCTTTTTCGAATATTAGATTTAAATTTGTAATCCGGATTTGCCTAATTTTGTTTAAAGTTCGACAATATATATTTTTATTTCAACTATAAATATTTTACATCTTTTATTTCAAAAATTCCCGGGTTTATTCCTATAATTTAAACAACAGCACGAACCACCAATGAGAGAGTTTCGCAGCCATGAGACCTGCGCGAAACGTAACAGGGTAGCTACGGCAGCGCCACCAATTTGGAACTATTGGGAAGAAATTTGAATTTCAATTGAATATTAACGAAAAATCTTACAGTAAACATTCAGTTTTAAACCGAAGATTAAAATTCTTGATTAAAATGAATTGATATTCACTGCTTTTTGTCATAAACCTTGCCCAAATAACTTCGAGATACCTAATAGTTCGCGTATCAGATGGCGCTGTTGTCAAAATCACAGAGGTATCCTACATGCGTATATATATGGGGTGCCGGGATGTATGTGAGGTAGAACCTCGCGAGATCAAATAGTTTATTCACGCAACAAGTATTATAAAATAAAATATGTATAAAAGTATAAATAGGTTAGGTTTTCTGAATTCAATATTGCATGTATGATTGTATGTTACGATTCCCCTGGCGGGCCGAACGCAAACATTACGCTACAGCGTAATGGTAAAGTAATGGTATAAAGTAATATGGCATTATAATTAATAAAAGAAACAAAATTAATATGTAAACTGTTGCAAATATAATAAAACATTGAAATTTAAGTTAAATGGTCATGCTGTAATAGCAACAAGCTGCTTTTGCAGCGTTAAAAAATAAAAAAACTAGTGACCGTCATTGCAGTCGGGCCCCTGCATATTGGCTGTGATGCGATCCGAGAAAAGGGACCTACTAGGCAAAAAATCGATTTTCGGATTATGATGGATTCTATAAGTTCTTTAACTGATCTTTCTAGAGGTGCAATCAGAAATTATTTTTCTGCATTATTCTACAAGATATAAATTATTTAAAAAGAGTTTTCGAAGCGTGCGGAGCGAGAGCTTGACGCCTTCGCTGTTTTTCTTCTCCCATCACTTCCCCCACTACTTGACTCGTCCCCTGCGTGCAGCTCTACGCTTCGCCTAATCCACGTGCTTGTTGAACGCGAGGTTGAACGTGCTTTGTTATGCCAAAAGACAGTTGTTTTTGATGTTTATACATTTTTCGAAAGATAGTGTCGGCAAGAAATGAATCCTGACGAGGAGTATGAAAATATCGCTGGAACTTCAGTCTATGACTGTGTTTCAGACGATGAGAGGGATGAGGTAAAAATAAAAAGTGATCCCTATTATTATAAAATAATAAATTATTTAACAAGTTTTAATATGAAATAAAGGTCAGAATTTCCAAGTTTCATTCATTAATTGATTCGTGTAGCATTCGCGTTTCGTGAAACAAAGCAAAGAAGACAAGGATGATTTAAGCGACATCAGACATTTGTACGATTCAGTAAGAGACGACTGCTGCAGGAATAGGTGTAACAGCTTTATTCCCAAGGATCTAGCTGTACAACACAGGTACATTCCATAGCATTTTGATAATTTAGATCTGTAATCCGATATGTCAATTAATCCGGTGGTGATTTCGCACAAACAAGTTAGATCTGATATATTAAGGAGGAACACCAGTCATTCTCAGAAATAAAAAAATTTGCCAAAAATTCGTATTAATACTTAGTTTTACCATTGAAAAAATGTGCAAAATATCAAATATACATTCGCTAAACCATAAAAAAGGTTGAGCTGTTTCATCTACAAAGCTTCCTGGTTCATTTTCATTGAAACAACTATCTTTAAAAAAATAAGTACAATTTCATTGAAAATTGGCGTACATTAGTCACAATATACCTGTCTCACTTACCCAAATTTCGAGTGTGCTTCTGAGTTTTATTCACTATTTATATACCTCATAAATAAGGGTACTTTTTCATAAGTTTCCTTTTTAAAACATTCAGCCAAATTCCACTGATTTTTAAGCCAGAAAATGGTAATTGGATAATCAGTACAAATATTAATTGGGAATCAGTGATATTTCACTGATTAAACACTGAAAATCACTGTTTAAAACAGTAAAGTATTCGATTTCATTATTGCATCAGTGAAGTATCACTGATCATTAGTGAATTTTTTACTGATTTTCCAATGACAACTCTCTGGCTCAAAAATCAGTGGAATTTGACTGATTTTTTTCGAGAGTGAATTTATGGAAAAGTGTCTACTCAGAAAAAAAGTTGTCTTGAAACAAAAGCATCGTCCCCTTGCCTATATTGTTTTGCACGACGTGAATATATTTTTTACACAAACAGAATTATTTGGCTGCAAGTGTAGGTGAAGTTGTCGCATGTTTTTGAATGAGGTGTTGGGTTTTTTGTAATAAATATTTTGGTATTTGTTTAACCTTTATTTATTTACACAAACACAAATAATACACGTGATTCAAATGTAAACGGAGTTAAGAACGCTGTAACTTGGAAAGATCTATAATTTGACTAAGACCGAAAGATCGGCTCGGACGACGAGTTCCGAGACTGATAGTGAACAGTTTGAAAGATGAAAATGTAATGTTTTTGAAAATGGAAAAATGACAAGTGACGAAGTTCGGAGGTGGTGAAAGTGAAAGATTCAGTGTACAGAGGTGGGGTCACTATACATGTTCCGATTGGCTAATGAAAAGAAGAGTGGCATCCATCGGCGCCCTGGCGGACCGAACGAACGGAGCGGATACGCTACAGCGTATCCTTATAGTATCCACATCGTATCCTCTCCGTATCATGCGAGAAAAACTCATTGAAAAAGGAAGATAAACATTTCACTTGTTGAAATTCGGATTCTACGTGAAATTTTGCGTTAAAAGGTCACGGAGTAATCGCAATAGTTTTTCTTGCAACATTAAAAGCTTTAATAAAATATAATACTTATCGATAACGTGGGCTGAAGGCGACTTCAAACGCATCGTCGACGGATAAAGCCTATGAACTGCTACTGAATGACGATGCGTTTGAAGTCGCCTTCAGGGCACGTCATCGATAAGTATTATATTTATTAAAAGTTTTTAATGTTTCAAGAAAAACTATTGCAATTACTCTGTGACCTTTCAACTCAAAATTTCACGTAGAATCCGAATTTCAACAAGTGAAATGTTAATCTTTCTTTTTTAATGAGTTTTTCTTGCATGATACGGAGAGGATACGATGTGGATACTATGAGGATACGCTGTAGCGTATCCGCTCCGTTCGTTCGGTCCGCCAGGGCGACTCCCATTTCTATAGTGAATTTGACTGGCACAGAAGGTACCTGGATCAAGAAAGATGCGGGCAGCTGTAGCTAACCCGGTAATATACTACGATAATAAAACGGCCAGTTTTGAAAATTTCTAATTATATGGCAGCCTTAAATTCTGGAGTTTACGTACTACAAAGGACTCATAATTTGAATACTGAAGTGATTGAAAGAAGGTTTCACTAAAGTAAAGCTGCTTAACCTAAAATTTATGGTTATAACATAATTGCAGTTTTAAATACTGAAGTAGTCGAAAGAATCTTTACTGAAGTAAAGCTGCTAATCCTAAAATGTATGGTTATAGCATAATTGCAGTGTCGAAGCTTTATACAAAATTATTGCAGACGGTAAATAAGCCGAATCTATTATAAAAATAATGAAAGAAAATATGAAGTGACAAATTTTAATTTCTATTTTCTTAGAACGCAACATAAAGCCGGCCCATTTGAACGAACATCGTTCAAAAATCGATTTCAGAGAGATTTACAGTTGACTTACATGTGTAGGTACAAAGTAGAAAAAATGTCAACAAAAAAATCTGGATGATCAATAATATATAAAGAGAAGCATAAAATAAACATTTATATAAATATACAAAAAATAATCAGTAAATTATATACACTGGACATCATCTAATTATCGTTAGATGGTGAAATCGGAAGCGGGCACAAACGTGTTACGCTACGTCTGTAGGTACCTGTGCTCGTGCGCACCAATACTACTCGTACAATTTCATCTTCCCCTGGGTACGTGTCAACAATGCGACCTAATTTCCAACTCATGGGCGGAAGATTGTCTTCTTTCAGGACCACAAGTGAGTCCACCTTAATGGAATCTTGTGGAGATGTTGAATGCCACTTGCTGCGGTTCATCATTTGATTCAAGTATTCCTTATACCACCTAGACCAAAAATGGTGCCTCATGAATTGCACATGCTGCCAGGATGATAATCGCCCTTCTGGAATGTCACGCAAGTCTTGCTGTGGAAAGCTGGTTAAAGGACTACCAATGAGGAAATGGCCAGGAGTCAGTGGAAGGAGATCATTGTGATCCGAGGAAAGGGGTGAAAGGGGACGTGAATTAAGGATTGCTTCAATTTCGATCACATAAGTTTCAAATTGTTATTATGTTAATAACGTATTACCTACATTGCGTAACAAGTGGTGTTTAAAAGATTTTACGGCAGCTTCCCAAAGCCCACCAAAATGCGGAGATCGTGGGGGGATGAAGCGCCAAGTAATTTTTTCTTCTGACAAGAAGTTCTGAACCGCAGAATCCTGTTCTACTGATTGAATACAGTCATAGAGTGCTCTAAATTCATTACGTGCTCCAAGAAAATTTGTAGCATTGTCCGAATAAATGTTTTTAGATTTTCCTCGGTGGGCAAAAAATCTTTTGAGACAACCGATAAACGCTTCAGTAGTCAGATCGGTAACCAGCTCGAGATGGATAGCTTTAGTCGCGAAACAGACAAAAATTGAGACATAGACCTTTACCTTATTGCGGTTTCTGTAACGCTTTTCTTTAACATAAAAAGGTCCACAATAATTCATTCCGAAATTAAAAAATGGACGAGCTGGAACTAAGCGATTTTCTGGGAGATTTCCCATAATATAATCGACACCACGTGGTTTTGCTTTGAAACAGGTGATGCATTGACGAATAATGTGTCGTGTGACATTTTTTCCATCAATTGGCCAATACAATTCGCGAACGCCATACAAAGTAGCTTGAGTACCTGCATGCAATTTTCTAACGTGTTCTTCGCGAATGATAAGTTTTGTAATGTGATGGTTACGCGGTAAGACGATGGGATGTTTTTGATATTCGGGAATTTTTGAATTTGCAAGTCGACCACCGACTTTGATGATACCATTATCAAGAAAAGGATTGAGCGAGAGTAAACTACTTTTTCGGTGGACATTTTCATGATTTTGAAGAGAATGTATCTCTTTCAAAAAGGCAGACATTTGTATGAGTTTAAGAATTTCAAGATGTGAAGTATGAAGTTCGGCTTCCGACAATGGACCAGTGAGATTGTCTTTGTTTCGTATGTTATGAATAAAACGCAAACAATAAGCGAGTACGTTATGTAGTGTTCGAAGTGAAGAATATTTCTCTAATATATTCCACTTCTTTGAAACTGTGAGTTTAAAAGATTGTACCCCAGAATTTTTACGTTTTCCCGGATCATCGCAAGTGTGGAATTGTAATTCAGGCCAAGTGTGTTCTTTTTGACAGAGCCACTCCGGCCCATGTTGCCAAAATGTATTGTCTAGAAATTCGTGTGGGGTTTGACCTCGAGAGATGAGATCTGCAGGGTTGTCGCGTGTGGGAACGTGCCTCCAGTCTTGTGGGTCTGTCAAGGATTGAATTTCTGCTGAGCGATTAGCTTCAAATGTCATTAGGGTGTAAGATGGGCTATTTATCCATTGAAGAGTAAGTGTAGAATCTGACCAGAATTGAAGTTTATCAACTTTTATGTTAAGCCATTGAATGGTGCTTGTGTATAATTTCGCTAACAAGAGTGCGGCGCATAATTCTAGTTTTGGAATCGTCGTGTGTTTTAGTGGGGCAATTCGTGACTTGGAACAAACGAGCGATGTGCAATGTTTTCCCTGATTATCAGTGGAGCGGAGATATATGCATGCTCCATATGCCTTTTCACTGGCATCGCCTTTGGAAAATTAATTTGATCTTAATTAAATGATTAAGCATTGCATCCCACGTATCTACTTCAACGGACAGTGCGCGAAGAGCTCTAACGTGTTTTTGAATTGAATCATATAATACGCGAATGGAAAACTCTTTTGACATGGATGGTAATTCGAAAAGAGCCTTTACATGGCTATCAATAATAAAATTTTTATTGTGATATCGACCAGTTAAAAGTTCCCAAGCTACCCTGTAATTTTCGCTATTCGTTTCAAGAGACGCAATTATATTCGCTGCATCACCTGTAACGCAACCATTCAGATATAGGAATTTTTGAATAATCGGAATATCCTGATCATTGTGGATCATGGAATTAAATGCATCATAAAATCCTAGCCAAGTATCAAAACTACCAGAGAAAGTTGGTATTTTTAAATCGGGTAACTTGCCTCTAGGAGCGCGATAATTTGAAAAATTTTGTGTCCTAACAGCAATACTTTCATGAGAGGCATTATCTGAATTTGTTCTCAAAGTGTCTCCCAAACTGCTACCTGAATTTTCACTGTTTGTATTACTGCTGTTAGGATCGACTGTTGTATTAGAATTTGTTATCGCTAATGCTGTCGGAGGGATATGTCTTCCCCTTTTTATTAAAGTTTTTACTCTGCCGGAAATAAGGTAAAATCTATTCTCAAAATCTGATCTTTCATCATCATTAATTGCTTCTTCTTCTGCATTGCCAAAGGAAAGTCTATCTAATTCTTCTTGACATTTATCAAACTCCTTTTGCAGAGGATTATGTTTGTCTTTTAATCGAGTTCCTAAATCGAGAGTCTCTATGTCAGTTTCAGCAGTGATTGAATCTAATACTCTTTCAAAATTTGTTAATTTGGACTTGATTATACTACGTTTTAATTTGCAAATATTAATGCGTTCGGCCATTTTGACTATATGAGATTTTCATTGAAGCAATCAAGATTTGGGAAGTATGAGCATGTGAAAGGATAATTGGTAGTACAATTAACCAACTTACTTGTGACTTCTCGGCGAATGATGTGCGATGAAGTCTGGATTTGCTGTTACTCAGTTTACGAAGATGGATTCTACGAAAATTGGTATCTAGTTGGAAGTCCGAATCGTCCTGGATCTCGGATAGAAGGTGCGATGTTCTCTGGTCCCTGGTTCTCTCAGCTGGACCACAAATGCAAGATGAAATCTCAGATGTTCATGTTGCTGGATTTCTGAGCTGCGTTGTTCTCGGTTCACTATAGTTGTCGCTGAACCCACAAGTTAAAGTTGAAATGTCTGAGATATTTCCAAGTCTCAGATAAAGAAGCTGTGATGCTTAGTGGGCCATGGAACTTTCTGCTAGGCCACAAATATGTGTTAAAATCACTGAAATCACAAATGTGTCGTGGATTTCTGAAAATGGCCCAAGATATACTGCTTGGCCTTATGTTGAATGATCACTGCTTGTGATCTGTAAATGCGTCTTAACTCACTGAAACTGTCACTGATTTTGTGCCCACTGTCCGGCTCTAAGAGTCACTTCACTGTTGCTTTTTATTGTCACTCTTACACGGTTTCGTAACAGCACAATATTTAAATTAAAATTGTCACAATTTTTCACTGAAACTGGCACAATGTTTTAGCCGACGCGGCGCGATTGTGTTTGCCGACCGATATAAAACATCCGCGACTTCGAAGGACCAAAATGTTTTTGAATGAGGTGTTGGGTTTTTTGTAATAAATATTTTGGTATTTGTTTAACCTTTATATATTTACACAAACACAAATAATACACGTGATTCAAATGTAAACGGAGTTAAGAACGCTGTAACTTGGAAAGATCTATAATTTGACTAAGACCGAAAGATCGGCTCGGACGACGAGTTCCGAGACTGATAGTGAACAGTTTGAAAGATGAAACGTAATGTTTTTGAAAATGGAAAAATGACAAGTGACGAAGTTCGGAGGTGGTGAAACTGAAAGATTCAGTGTACAGAGGTGGGGTCACTATACATGTTCCGATTGGCTAATGAAAAGAAGAGTGGCATCCATCGGCGACTCCCATTTCTATAGTGAATTTGACTGGCACAGAAGGTACCTGGATCAAGAAAGATGCGGGCAGCTGTAGCTAACCCGGTAATATACTACGATAATAAAACGGCCAGTTTTGAAAATTTCTAATTATATGGCAGCCTTAACTTCTGGAGTTTACGTACTACAAAGGACTTAGAATTTGAATACTGAAGTGATTGAAAGAAGGTTTCACTAAAGTAAAGCTGCTTAACCTAAAATTTATGGTTATAACATAATTGCAGTTTTAAATATTGAAGTAGTCGAAAGAATCTTTACTGAAGTAAAGCTGCTAATCCTAAAATGGATGGTTATAGCATAATTGCAGTGTCGAAGCTTTATACAAAATTATTGCAGACGGTAAATAAGCCGAACCTATTATAAAAATAATGAAAGAAAATATGAAGTGACAAATTTTAATTTCTATTTTCTTAGAACGCAACATCGCATAAGGAAAATTTTTACTGTAAAATGATTCCTGTTGAGACAAATGAAAATCTTCTCAACCTTAAATTTTAGAGGAAATTCTATTGACGTCAAGAAACATCCTTTTGTCACAAGAAGACATTTCTCTGAGCGGTCCTTATTTATGAATTTATGGATAAGTGTCTAAGGATGGGCCTCTTCGACGAAGAAGGTGTAGATCTCGAAACAGTGCAGGTACGTGGGTTAGCTTTCGCAGATGGCAAGATTGTTATGGCAGAATCAATCGAGAACTTGCAAAGAATGTTGAATAAACTTAATACAAGCATGAAGAATGTGGGCCTCAAAATTGACGCAAATAAAACAAAAATCATGGTGTTTGAGGGAAAAAGTAAGAAAACCATGTTCAACATTGTCCTAAATGATGAAAGATTAGAACAAGTTGACAAGTACGTATATCTAGGTAGCCTATTCACTAGCGACGGAAAAATAGATGTGGAGTTAGATAGGCGCATAAATAAGGGTAAGAAGGTTATCGGAAGAGCAGGTTCCAATCTCAGAAATAAAAATGTATCAAAAAAAGCTAAACTGGCCATACATAATTCTATATTCGTAGCGACTGTACTTTATGGTAGCGAGACATGGACCTGTCAAGAAAAAAACAGGATTCAAATTAAGGCGATTGGCATGAAACCTCTGCGCATAATATGCGGAAAAGCACTGATGGACAAAGTCCGAAACGAGACAATCCTCAAAGAATGTGGTACAGCAGAGACACTATTTGACATATGGGAAAGAAATCAGTTAAGATGGTTCGGACATATTGAAAGAATGAAAGATGAACGACTGACGAAGCAAGTGTATAAAGGTAAAGTAAATGACAGAATGCCCAGAGGTAGACCGCCGAAAGAATGGTTAGAATCTGTGAATGAGACATTAATCCGAAGAGACATAAGAAGCCGTAGAAATACAAGAGCTTGCATGAAAAAATGCATGGACGTGAAGGCAGCTAGAGTAGTATGCCAGGACAGGAAAGTGTGGCGACAAATAGTTTATAAACAAAGTGACAATAGAGTGAATGATGCCTGAAACAAAGACCTTGGATACTAATGGGAAGAATACATAAATGAAGCTTAAAAGAAAGAATCTCATAAAAGAATCTTCATTAATGGTAATTTTACTGGTAAATATGGTAACTTACTATAAATTACCCAAAATATAATATTTCTATAATTTACGGTAATTTACGATAATTCGATCAGTTATAATATGTGGTAACTTTCCATAAATACCTGCAAAATTCTATTGACTGCATCCAAAATTTCCTCACAGTTTTTACGGTGAGTGGACGGATAATCGTAAAATGCGAGCTAATAGATGTATAATTTTCATTATTCACCTCTGATGTAACTTTTTAGTCCCTAGAAAGTAAAAAGTACTTTTCACTCCCTTGGGCGTAAAAAGTAGAGATGAAGCCCCACTTCATAGGCGTCGAAAAGGGCTGAAATCATGCGTGTGTCGTAAAAAATATGATATCTATAAAATAACTTTCAATGTCGAGATAAAAACTGTACAATTTATTCAATAAATAATATATTTTGGAAAGATAAAACCTTATAAGACATCAGCTCTTTTTTATGATCCACATTGTTATCTCGTTTCAGTTTCACCTTAATTCTATATTAATAAAAAATTTCTCACACAATCAATCCATGAAAATATCATTCATCAACCAAAATGAAAATATTAGATAATGCAGTGAAAGGTTTATTCATAAGGTGCCATTATCGAAAAATTTTTTATTCCAATTATCGAAATTTGATTTATAATATTAGTTTAATTTTGAAAGACTTCATTTTGTAATTCAGGTTGCAGTGTGTCATTTCCAAGGAAAATTTCATATCACAGAATCGTTCCCAAAATTCAATTCATAGACACAAAATATGATACAAAATAAAATCAAGTTTTTATTGCCTTCATGTACTTAATTTCCTCCATAAAACTCCATATTTTATATGCAAAGTTTTATTTGGATTAAATTCATACTTTAAGTTCGAAGGGACACGTACTACTTTGCAGAGTGTTATTTTCTATGTTTATTTTTCTTACAGGATTTTCATAAATTCATCAAAAAATTCTTCAAATCTTTATGTTCACAATTTTATCCTCGTAATTTTTAATATTAAAACGTACAAAATTTCGACCAAAAAAGTTATTGAAGCAGTGAAACAATTATTTTTATTAGTTAAAAATGCAAATAGTTAGTAAATCAGTAATTCATTTAATACTGATGCGTAATCGATAAGTTTTTCAAATAACTGAAAAAAAAGTACGCATTTTTCAATATTTCGAAACGAAATTCGTAACGAAAATTCTGTAGCGCAGGACATTAGACGGGAGAACTTGGACTCGATTGCCTGTGCGCGAACGGGAGAAGAAGAGAGAAAGAAACACGGTCAAACAGTAAGGAGTGGGTTTCAGAATTCCCCTCTCAAACTTCTCCTCCGCTTTGCTGCCACGAGCTCGAAATTTCTTCAATCGCTCGCCCTGTAAAATTTCACTTTTGCCTAGTAGGTCCCTTTTCTCGGATAGCGTCACATGTAAACTGTTGCAATTATAATAAAACGTTGAAATTTACGTTAAATGGTCATGCCGTAATGGCAACAAGCTGCTTTTGCAGCGTTAAAAAATAAAAAAACTATAGTGACCGTCATTGCAGTCGGGCCCCTGCATATTGGCAACCCGCTAACACGGCTTTAAGTAGGTTGCCAGTCTGCAGGGGGCCCGACTTGAATGACAGCCACTTTGTTTTTATATTACTTTATACTTTATATTACTTTACCATTACCTTACCATTACTTTACCATTACGCTGTAGCGCAATGTTCGCGCTCGCCGGTCCGTCAGGGTTGCCTGAAGTAATTATCATTCTAATTTAATGAATTAAATGAATAAAAATAAATATTTCAAAATGTTATCGTCATTCATGCCATTTACTTTTTCTCTTTCACTCCTCGAGTGACAGCAGTATTGAAACTGTAAACTGTAGATTATCCAAACTGGCTTTAACGTATCTAGGCATATTGATACTTCATAAAAATAAACTCTTTTTGCCAAAAAACATTGATAATTAATTATTTCCATTGTTTTTATCATACTGGCCATGTATTTTCTTCGGTTTTGACGGCGCGTGACGTCACACCACGTGTTTCGAGCCATGAGGGCGCCACATGTTTTCTTTTATAAATCGACATTTACAGTGGATATTTTCTCACTTTTTAATACATTATTATGAATTATTAAATAATAGAAATTTAGTTTCAATTTCACATTTCAATTCTTTGGGAGTCAGAATTTATAAAAAACTCAACTGTAAGGCGAGCAACATTTTTGTGGATGACCCTATTGTTAATTATTCATATATTATTATTATTATACCATTAAGCCATTTTCCTTTCGGAGTAGGCGTGACTTGCTCGGTTGGAAAAACTAGTGAATAGGAATATAGATATAAAGTAGGTCAGTATATGGATATAAGGTATATAGGTGTTAAGTATAGATGTTTTAGATTGATCTGGAATTCTCGTGTTATTTATTTAAATGACACGTTCATTCCGCAACACTGCTCCGAACCAGGTTGCTGATCAATCTCTTTAGCGATCACCCCAAGTGAGGAGCCTCACAAGGTTGTTATGCATGGTTCCCCACTTGGGCCCATTAGAACCCAAGGTCTTTGTTTCAGGCATCATTCACTCCACTCACATTCTTTTTATAAACTATTTGTCAACACACTTTTCTGTCCTCGAATACTTCTCTACCTTCCTTCACGTCCATGCATTTTTTCATGCAAGCTCTTGTGTTTCTATGGCTTCTTCCCAGCGGACACGTTCTGTAAATGTTACATAACAAAAAGGGAACATTTATACATAACATTGTTACAATCGTGTGCCATAACAATTACAGAACATAAGGGTCACACTGTTCTGTAACGCTGTTACTGTAAGGATCTGTAACAGTTCTAGAATT
>CAKNXH010058257.1:21607-41914 GCA_932178445.1 Andricus quercusramuli | reverse complement strand
TGGAACTGTTATGTCACTAGAATGTCACACGTGTTCCAAGAAAGGAACATGAAGGTCACATTGTTCTGTAACAGTGTTACTGTAAGGATACGTAACAGTTCTGGAATTCTGTTATGAACGGAATATAAAGGACACACTGTTCTGTAACGATCTTAGATCAGAGTTGTGCCGACGGCCCACAGTGGGATGAAATCAAGAAACGAGGTTCAAAATAACTTGTAGCTGGCAATTCTTAACCGATTTCGGATTTTTTTTCTTCGAAAAATTCAGCATTAAATTCTGAAGAGAGTTATGTGGCCTGATTTTCGAATTTTTTTTTGCTCAAACTTTCATGTTAATGCAAAGAGTGAAGAAAAAGTCGAGTTATTCGTTTTTTTGTTTATCACGTTTAAAAATTTATATAAATTGTTTATAAAATTATAACAAAATATCGGATGATAATTTTCCGTCATTAAATATAACTGGCGATATAATTTGAAGAAAATTAGGAGAAAAAACTATTACTTTCTGCCTTTAAATGTCCACACTAGGCATTTGTTCATATAATTTGTTTATAAAATCAATAAAAAGTATTGGAAGATAATTGTCCAAAATTGAACGTCACTGACGACCTGATTTGAGGAGAATTAGAAGAAAAACCGATTTCTTTCTGCCTTAAAATGTACACACTGGGAATTTGTTTATATAATTTGTTTATAAAATTGATAAAAAATATCGGATGATAATTTTTCATTATTAAATATCACTGGCGATATGATTCGAGGAAAACTAAGAGAAAAACCAACTTCTTTCTTCCTTTAAATGTCGACAATAGGCATTTGTTTATAAAATTAATTAAAATATTGATTGGTAATTGTCCATCATCAAACATAAGTGGCGATATAATTTGAGAAAAATTAGGGGGAAAAAAGATTTCTTTCTGCCTTTAATTGTCCACACTAGGCATTTGTTTATAAAATTTGCTTATAAAATTAATAAAAAATATATATCGGATGCCAAATTTTTATGATTGGGTATTATTTTTTCGATGAAAGCAAGTGATTTTAACGCAAAAATGTACTTTGCAAACGAAGAATCCATAGTGTAGACTATTTTTTAAGTTAATTTGTTTATAACGATTTACTTCACAATGTCATAATTTTTTTTGCTTTCAACTACGCCCGTGCCTATAGTCTGGAAATGCTGGTAATAGAAAACGTTTTTTAACGAAGATAAACAAAAAAAACAAAAAAATCGACTTTTTCTTCACTCTTTGCATTAACATAAAAGCTTAAACAAACAAAAATTCAAAAATCAGGCCACATAAATCTCTTCAAAAGTTAATGCTGAATTTTTCTTTAAAAAAAATCCAAAATCGGTCAAGAATTGCCAGCTACAAGTTATTTTGAACCTCGTTTTTTGATTTCATCCCACTGTGCGGTCGGGCGCAGTCAGTTACTTGAACTGGGTAAGAATACACCGACAGTAGGGGACAATGTCTGAAATAAAAAAAATAATGAATATATTCCTGAGATTACCCTGGCTTATTCAGCGAAAAAGCATGGCCGAGATTTTGCCATGAACGTTCAAGCGGTTCGATAGCGCAATTGGCTAAGGCATCGGCTAGGTACATTTGATTTAGGTAGTTTAGGTAGGGTTCGAATCCCCAACGAGTGCGATTTTTCAACGGGTTTAAGCGTGCGATTATATGTATAGAGGACCGTGCGTGAAATTGTGTTATTTAAAATATAAACAAAGTGCAGCAATAATACAAAAAACATTTTTTTTACATAACCTTGTAACACTGTTATGAAATTGTTACAGAACGATTACAGAACAAATTTACATCGTAACACTGTGACATATGTGTTACGGCACTATTACAGAACAATGTTCCTTTGTAACCCTGTTCCTACATTGTTCTAAAAATACTTTTTGAAATATAACGCTGTTCCAGAATTGTTGCAGAACGATTACAGAACAAATTTACATTGTAACACTGTTACATATGTGTTACGTCACTATAACAGAAAAATGTTCTTTTGTAACCCTGTTCCTGAATTGTTCTAAAAATACATTTTCACTTATAACGCTGTTCCAGAATTGTTACAGAACGATTACAGAACAAATTTACATCGTAACACTGTTACATATGTGTTACGGCACTATTACAGAACATGGTTATTTTGTAACACTGTTCCTAAATTGTTCTAAATATATTTTTTTACATATAACGCTGTTCCACAATTGTTACAGATCCCTGACAGAACATGGTTCTGTAACAGCGTTATAGAACAGCTACATTCATTTGGGGACGACATTACTCAGACCTTGGTCTAAGTATGTTCTAAGTATGTTACAGAACCTGTTCTTTTCTGTTCTAGAACTGTTACATCACAGTTCTATAACAGTGTCCGCTGGGTTATGTCTCTTCGGATTAGTATACCTTCTAAAAATAATCGATTGAACACGATTCATAACGATTGAGTGTGATCAAACGGTGAATCGTTTTAAATTGTTGCTAATTGTGCCAATTGTTCCCAATCGGGTTGAATTGAGTGAATGCACTTGCCTGCAGTGCGCCCTCTACAGTTTTCGTTTGTAACACACATGACGCGCACGTGTTGATAGGTTGGAAATTGAATTTTTAACCCTCTGAGTTACACCTATTTTCCGATTAATTATTGAGCTACACCTGGGTCCTCAGTGACCCCCAATATTCAAACATCTTTTATATAGGTTCAAAGTGCACCTTTTTGAATAAATCGGAGTGAAATGGAATCGTCAGAATGTCTAGAAAAATATTAAACCAATGCGAAAACAATATCTACATTATTTTAAATTTTGTGCAAATAAATGTAAACGAAAATTCTAAAAAACTGCAAAAATGACTTTTTTCGGGTTTTTAATGTTATTTCTTCTATGTTTCACGTAATTGAAAAAAATTAGTGGGTTTCTGAATCCGTAGACCTTGCTCTACAAAACTGTTCAAATGGTTTTTCTATTCTTTCTAAAAAGTATATTTATTTCACTAAGTGAATGTGCACTATGTGCTAAATTTAAAAAATCACATTTTGGGCTGTTATTTGTTTTCAAATTGCACTTTTACAGCAAAAAATGCGTGTAAATTATAATTTAAGATGTCAGCTGTCTAATAAGAATGGAAAAAGAATCATTGTTAATTAAAAATTGTTTAAATAAACAAATAAGGTAAAAAAATTTTTACAAATGCATATATGTGAAACACTGTTACATTTATTGACATGAAAATGAAGTAAAATCAACAACATAAAAAATAATAATAGTGAAATATAAAATTTTAATGTTAAAAATACAAATAATTTATCCTAATTAATTGGTAGAACAAGGGGCTCGCTTTGTCAATTGGTCACTTATTTCTTGAGGCGGAGGAACTGTAATGTCTAGCATAGAAATAATGCAATCCCTTAAACTTCTTTGCGAAGTCACATTCGTGAGACGCTGACTCTTATTTTTCAATAAATTTTTTTTTTTTTTTCACTGAAACACTATCGAATGGACTAAATTAATAATTTTGAACCGAAAAATCCACTAAAAATTTTTTGTTGAATTTTCAACCGATTAACTACACCTGGGTCCCTGGTGACCCCGAAAAATTTTTCCAACCGTCCTGCACGAAAACCAGGGTTCAATTAAGAACGCCACTAGGCCCTTCAGATGCGCGTCATTTTCCCCCTAATTTTCAGCATATTTGCTCAACCCCTTCAAACTTTCCCTTTCCAGAAACTTCACTTTTAGAATCGCTCGGAGTCATGGAGGACCCACGTGTTGCCCAGAGGGTTAATAATTCAACAAAAATTTCGAGTATAAAAAATTGAATGTTTGTTCAGGCGGTATACCAAATGAGGAGTCGAGAGGCAGTATGTAAAAATCATGCCACCTAACGATGTCCCTTACGAAAAGATATGACAGGAAAAAAATGACAGGTGTGTCATTTTTTCCCTGTCATTTTTCTCCTGTCATTTTTTCGTGACCACAAGAAAATGACAGGGAAACGACAGGCAAAATGACAGGAAAACGACAGCCGAAAATGACTGGCCCTGATTGGCCATAATTTATTGTAATATCGTGTAACATTGTAAATCATCGATGACTTGCAGACTTATTCGTAAGCCATTTGAACTTTCCTGTAAAGCTTAAAAAATCATTAGCAAAATAAAACTATTATGGAAATTTTCATGATGAAACACCTCTTTGTAGCCTGTTGCTACCCTGGCGAAAGTATCGGATAGGAATTCCTTCCGAACCAATCCAAAATCATCCGAATCATTCCGGAATCTGTATCCGAACCAATCCGAGTTAATTCGAACCAATCCGAAATTTTTTTTACATTTCGTTCGATCAAAATCGGTCAAAAATTAATCCGACTCAATCCGGTTCAATCCGAACTTCCAATCCGAATGAATCAGAAACAAATTTTCAATCCGAATGAATCCGAACTCGGATTGACCAAAGACGATTTTCAATCCGAATGAATCCGATTTAATCCGAACTCGGATTCATTCGGATTGAAAATCGTTTTTGGTCAATCCGAGTTCGGATTCATTCGGATGGAAAATTTGGTTCGGATTCATTCGGATTGGAGGTTCGGATTGAGTCGGATTAATTTTTGACCGATTGGGATGGAAGCAAATGTAAACAAAATTTCGGATTAGTTCGAATTAACTCGGGTTGGTTCGGATACAGATTCCGGAATGATTCGGATGATTTCGGATTGGTTCGGAAGGCATTCCTATCCGATACTTTCGCCAGGGTAATTCCGGATTATCTTTCCAACACATCAATTGTGGAATGTGTTCGATTTGCCAATTTAAAAACTTCTTATCCTTACAACGTGCTAAACTTAAGTTCAACGGGCAAAAATTTCAGACTATTTTCAACTTTCTTCATTACCTTAACAAATTGACTGGGTTGACTGCGTGCTCCAATTCCATGATCCAACAAAGAATGGTTCCGCCACGCGCAACCTACGGACCCTTTGATTGGTTCACTTTTTTTTAGATGCGCGTGGCGAGACCATTCTTCGTTGGATCATGGAATTAGGAGCACGCATTGAACTTCTTGGGGGATGAAGATAGTTGAAAATAATGTGAAATTGTTGCCCGTGGTACTAAAGTTTAGTTCTTTGTAAGGAGAAGAAGGCATTAAAATGGCAAATCGAACACATTCCACAATTTATGTGTTCGAAGATAATTCGGAAGTCATTTTCGGCTGTCGTTTTCCTGTCATTTTCTTGTGGTCGCGAAAAAATGACAGACAAAAAATGACAGGGAAAAAATGACACACCTGTCATTTTTTCCCTGTCATATCTTTTCGTAAGGGGTGACAGAGTGATATAGTGTCTTTAACAAGTTAGGCAGTGGTAGTTTGATTTAGCGGGTATATTATCCCTTCTAGAAATCATCAATTGGAATTAATTTAGAACGATAGACCAAAAGTTTCAATTGTTCCCAATCGTGTTTCTTAATCGTGTCTGAACGATTAACAAAGATTGAGTGTTTCAATCGTTCCCAATCGTTCCCGATCGGGGTTAAAAAAGCGGCCGTTTGATGGCAGCACTTTCATTCCGCGGGAATTATTTGAAAATGTTTATTTACTTTTTTTCAATAATACATTTTTAACATTATGGATTATTAAAAGAAATTAAATAAACTGTTGTAATAATTCCCACGAGCTAAGTGTGCTGCCATATCAACATATTTTACCACAAAAAATGCCGAAGAAAAAAGTTAATAATTATTTTTGTCCAAAAATTAAATAATTTTTTTCTCGATTTTTCAGCTTAAAATTAACTTGGGCAATAACAAAATTTCGAGGCGAGAAACGTAATTAATCGAAGTTTTAAATGAATAGAAAAAATAAATTGAACTTTGAACTTTTCCTACGTGAAATATTGCACCCTCGTTATTTTTTTGGTGAAAGTTCAACTATTTCATTGAAAATCGATATTTTGCATTTGAAAATTAAACTATCTGTTTGAAGTTTATGTACTTTGTGGAAAATTTGACTTTTTCGTAAAAAATAATCTTTATGGTTGAAAATTCATCTTTTTGGCATGAGTTTCAACTATTCTTCTTCTTTGAATATTTCTTGGTTGGAAATTATTTTTTTTTTCAAATGAAAATGTAACTATTATTCCAGTTGAATGTTCAATAATTCCAGTTGAAAATTCATTTTTTTTAATTCTTTTTTTTTTTGCTAAAAATTTATTTATTTGATTTTTGGTAGGAAAATGATCTTTTTTAGTTTAAATTCGTCTTTTGGTAGAAATTCATCTTCTTGGTCCAAAATTCAATTATTCTAGTTAAAGATTCATCATTTCAGTAAAAAATTCATCTGTCTGGTTTAAAATTCAACTATTTCAGTTAAATATTATCAATTTCATCTGAAAATTCATATCTTCTCTTGTTTGATTGAACATTAATTTATTAACTTGAAATTTAGTTGTTTAAGTTTTGGTTGACAATTTATCTTTTTTAGTGAAAATTAATTTTTTTGCTCTAAAATTCAACTATTTCAGTTGAATATTTATTGTTTTAGTTGAAAACTCTTATGTTTGGCTTAAAATTAATTTTTTCTACTAAAAATGTTACTATTCCGTTTTCGGCTGAAAATTATTTTTTTTTTTTAGTTTAAAATTCAACTATCTGGTTTAAAATTTGTCTTCTTGAATCAAAAATTCAACTATTTTGTTAAAAATTCATGTATTTTGTTGAAAAATTATATTTTTTTTTTGTACAGAATAATTATTTTTATTTGAAAATTAATATTCTGGTTCAAAAATTCATCTTTTTGTTTGAAAATTCAAGTGTTCCAGTTGAATATTCATAATTGTAGGTGAACATTTATTTATTTATTTTTTAAATTTAACTATTCAGTTGAAGATTCACAATTTTATTTGAAAATTCACCATTTTGGTTGAAAATTCAAGTTTTTGGTTGAAATACCGTTTTTCTTTAGTTGAAAATTAATTTTTTTAATTGAAAGTATAAGTATTTAATTTTTTTCATGGAAAATTGATATCTTCACTGGAAACTTTAGGTATTTTTTGAAAATTGATTTCTTTTGCAATGTTTTGCTCTGTTGTTTTGAAGGATGTTTAGAATAAACGTCATGAATTAAAATAAATGTTTGCGTTTTCCGTCAAATACGAATTTGTTACTTTTAGTTGGCCGGGAAAATTGAAAAACTTGACCGGGGAAAACCAGGAATTTGAAATCGTCCGCTGAGTCGCCACCGTGAAAATGTCTGTGCTTGAGGAAGGAAAACCAGTTGTACAATAAAAAATTTGAAACCTTTAAAATTCAAATATTTTAAGATTAGGCATTGCAAACCAAATTATTTGAAATATTCAAAATTAAGTATTTTAAATATTCAAAACTAGAAATTTTCGAGAATATCAAATCAAACTTATTTCTAGATTTGAAATTGTTATACTGGAAGACATTTAAAAAGCTTGGATAAGTTTTTCTACTAAAAATTAAATGAGTTTAATGAGTTACCTACAATTTATTTAGTCTAAGTTTCAAAATATTGGCGCCATTCTACGTTCTAATGATTCCAATCGTTTTCAATTGGGTATCCATTATTCTGAATTAGAGGTTAAATTGTCACTACTGCATTTTAATATTGTGATAATTATTTACAAGCGGTTTTTTACGCTTTCAAACCAAAAATGTCAACAATATGAATTTAAAAAGAAGTAAATAAACGATTTTCAATAATATACCCGCTAAATCAAATTACTACTGCCTGCTTGATAATGACACTTATCACTGTCACATCGTTAGGTGGCATGATTTTTACGTACTCTTCACCCTCATACTTTGGAGTCTTCATTCGGTATACCGCCTGAACAAATATTCAATTTTTTGTACTTGAAATTTTTGTTGAATTATTAAAATTTTAATTTCCAACCTATAAACACGTGCGAGTCATGTGTGTTGCAAACAAAAACTGCAGAGGGCGCACTGCAGGCAAGTGCATTCTCTCAATTCAACCCGATTGGGAACAATTGACACAATTAGCAACAACTTAAACAGATTCAACATTTGATCACACTTAATTGTTATGAATCGTGCCCAATCGATCATTTCTAGAAGGGATTCTAAGACTTTTATTTCTTTCTTTTTAAATTCATATTGTTGACATTTTTTGGTTTGAAAGCGTAAAAAACCGCTTGTAAATAATTATTGCAATATCAAAATGCTGTACTGACAACTTAACCTCTAATTCAGAATAATGGATACCCAATTGAAAACGATTGGAATCAATAGAACGTAGGATGGCGCCAATATTTTGAAACTCAGACTAAATAAATTGTAGTTAACTCATTAAATTCTTTCAATTTTCAGTAGAAAAACTTATCCAATCTTTTTAAATGTCTTCCATTATAACAATATTGAGTCGATAAATAAGTTTGATTTGAAATTCTCGAAAATTTCTAGTTTTGAATATTTAAAATACTCAATTTCGAATATTTCAAATAATTTGGTTTGCAATGCCTGACCTTAAAATCTTTGAATTCCAAAGGTTTCAAATTTGTTATTGTATAATATTAGATTGTTTAGAAGGCTTTATGTAATTAAAAAGTTAAATCAATTGACAATAATTGACAGGAATGGAATTGGAGGTTTAACTATTCAAAAACTGTTACAGATTAAACTATTTTTGCATCTAAACAATAAAAATTATGGTCTTTACAGGTGAAATGGTTCAAAATTGTATTAAATACATGCAGGAATCATCGCAACAACTGGTTATTGTTCCCCGCGCACAGACATTTTCAGAGTGGCGATTCGGCGGACGATTTCAAATTCCCGGTTCTTCCTGGTCAAGTTTTTCAATTTTCCCGGCCAACTAAAAGTAACAAATTCGTATTTGCCGCAAAACGCAAACATTTATTTCAATTCCTGACTCAATTCTCTTACTGAAATGATGAATCTTTAACCAGAATAATTGAACTTTGGACCAAGAAGATGAATTTCTACCAAAAGACGAATTTCATACTAAAAAAGATCATTTTTATACAAAAAATTAAATAAATTAATTTTCAGCAAAAAAAAGCATGTTCAGAAAAAAGGGATGAATTTCCAACTAAAATTATGGAACAGTCAACTGGAATAATAGTTACATTTTCATTTGAAAAAAAATCATTTCCAACCAAAAAAGATTCAAAGAAAAAGAATAGTTGAATTTTATGCCAAAAAGATGAATTTTCAACCATAAAAATTATTTTTTTTTACAAAAAAAGTCAAATTTTCCACAAAGTACATACATTTTTAAATGAATAGTTTAATTTTTTAATGCTAATATCGATTTTCAACGAAATAGTTGAACTTTCAACAAAAAAAGATTAATTGATTTTCAACAAAGTAGTTACATCTTCAACCAGAGATGAATTTTCAATTAAAATGATCAATCTTCCAAGAGAGAGTGATATTGGGACAGAGGGTGACGAATTAACAAGTGAAAATGCTAATATTCGTAGGATATTAGAAGTTGAGAAAGAATCTGAATAGCTTTACTCTCATTTATTTTTAATTGTTCTGTAATTAAAATATTTTCAGTTATTTATTTGATAAATTGCATGTTTTTTATATGAAATTATACACAATGAAATTAATAATTTGATGGAAAAATTTCACCTCATTAGCAAATTTGTTGATGACAGCACTTCCAGCTCGCGGAAATTATTACAAAACATTTATTTAATTTTTTCCATGAACATATTGCTCAAAATGTGTTGCCTCGAAAAAAAATAAATGAACGTTTTCAAATGATTCCCGCGAGACGAAAGTGCTGCCATTAAATTGCCACTTCATAACCACCAAATCTTACTACCGATTGGCCCGATTGGGAACGATTGGAAACGATTGAAACTTTGCAACACTCAATCGTTTTCAATCGTGCACACACGATTACGAAACACGATTAGAAACAATTCAAATTTCTTTCTATCGTTTTGAATTGTTTTCAATTAATTATTTCTAGAAGAGATCTCATTCACAGATTCTAACAATTCTTTCGGCGGTCTACCTCTGGGCATTCTGCCATTTACTTTACCTTTATACACTTGCTTCGTCAGTCGTTCATCTTTCATTCTTTCAAGATGTCCGAACCACCTTAGCTGATTTCTTTCCCACATGTCAACTAGTGTGTCTCCTGTACCACATTCTTTGAGGATTGTCTCGTTTGGGACTTTGTCCATCAGTGTTTTCCCGCATATTATGCGCACAGGTTTCATGCCGATCGCGTTGATTTTACTCCTGTCCTTTTCTTGACAGGTCCATGTCTCGCTACCGTATAGTACAGTCGGTACGAATATAGAATTATGTATGGCCATTTTAGCTTTTTTTGATATGTGTTTATTTGTGAGGATGGACCCTGCTCTACCGATAACCTGCTTACCCTTATTTATGCGCCTATCCAACTCCCCATCTATTTTTCCGTCGTTACCCTAGTAGCAAGATAACTGCAGACTGGCGCAAGCTGGACGCCAGTGAAGGAAGAATCTGTTTGCAGCCTGGCGCCCGGCTGGTTCCGCTTTGGCGTGCCGTTCTGGCACCAGAGTCTGGTATAGCAGATTCTGACCCAGACTGCTCATGATATACACCAGACAAAATTAAAATAATGTTAAATGATACTAAATAGGTTTCTGTAATAGTTTTACACTATATTTCAACCTTTTCTGGGAGAATATACTGCGGAGACGTCACAACATTCCAGGAGACACACTGAAATATTAAAAACATAACCTGTTGTCGTATAAGCTTGCATGCTTGCATGTTTGTTCATACTTGTGAATCGTTCAAATTTCCGATTGCTAGATTTTCAATTCCATTATTTATATTAATTACTATTATTCAAACTAAATACCAGAATCTGGTTCCTTTATCTACCAGATTCTGTTTTTCGTCTGGTCTGATCTTTTCTTCCGCCAATCTGGTCGACTAGGGGGAGCAGATGCTGAGCCAGACTCTGGCCTTTGTCATACAAGGCAGACGTTGCTACTAGGGTAGTGAATAGACTACCTAGATATACGTACTTGTCAACTTGTTCTAATCTCTCATCATTTAGGACAATGTTGCATATTGTTTTCTCACTTTTTCCCTCAAACAGCTTGATTTTCGTTTCATTCACGTTAATTTTGAGGCCCATGTTCTTCATGCTTGTATTAAGTTTATTCAACATTCTTTGCAAGTCCTCGACTGATTCTGCTATAACAATTTTGTCATCTGCGAAAGCTAATCCACGTACCTTGACGGTTTCAAGATCTACACCTTCTTCGTCGAAGAGGGCGGTTCTTAGACACTTATCCATGAATATGATAAATAGCCACGAGGACATAACGCATCCTTGCTTCGCGCCTTGCATAATATCGAACCAGTCACTCAATTTCCCATTTACCCTTACACTCGCTTTACTAACTGTATTGTATATTGTTTTTATTGCTTGTAGAAGCCCTCCATTTACTCCATACTCTTTAAGGACTTCGTAAAGTTTACTTCTATTTACCGTGTCGAATGCTTTTTCTAGGTCAATAAATGCACAGAAAACTTTATTTCCTACTCTCAAGCTTTTTTCTGTGATCTGTCTTAGGCTAAATATTTGATCTGTACATGACCTACCTGGCATAAATCCACTTTGGACTTCCCATATCTTCTCTTCTGTAATTTCCATTACCCGACGGATAAGTATTTTTGAGTATATTTTACTTACGGTACTTAGTAGGCTGATACCTCTGTAATTACTGCAGTTGCTTCTATCTCCCTTTTTTTTATATATTGGTACAATTATCGCCTTTCTCAAATCGTCTGGGACTTCTCCTGTCTCGAAACATAAATTTATCAATTCGCACAACCTGTGAGGTATCTACTCGCCACCGTATTTAAGCATTTCAGCGCTAATACTGTCTATACCAGCAGCCTTACCGTTTTTCAAGTTCTTGATTATATCTCTGACCTCAGTGACGCAGACTTTTTCAATTGGGTTTTCTAATGCATTATGTTCTATGTCGTAGTTTTGTTGCCCTATATCTTCACCTCCTAATAGTTCTTTAAAAGAGTCTTTTAAAGCGTCTACTATCCCGTCTATATCATATAGAATTTCACCTTTGCTGTTTCTCATGCTAACAAACTCTGTACTTTTACTTCCCTTCATCTCTTTAAACAATAGTTTCATAATTCCTTCAAAGCAGTTTTTTATTTTGTTCTCTTCTTCTGTTCTGGTTTTCTCGTCACTCTCTTTGACTAGTCGTTTAATTTTCCTCTTTTTGTGTCTGTAATCATTTTTGAGTCTATTTCTCTCCTCATCGCTAAGACCTGTCATGTTCAGCGTTTTATTGTGCGCTTCTTTCTTTTCTTTTTGGGCTGCCGCAATTTCATCGTTCCACCACGCATCGCCAGACTTTCTTCCTACCCTCGCCATACCACACTTCAATCGTGGTTTTAACAATGGTATCCCGCAATAAAGCCCACGCGCCCTCTATATCTTTATTCCTTTCAAGCGGCTCCCAAATTGCTTTATCTATGCGTTCGTTTATCTTATTCTGAAAATCTATTTGCACTTCCGGTTTCTGTAAACCGTTTCCGTTTGTTTGGTTCTCTTTCATCTCCATCCCCGCCCTAAGTTCATCTTCGAGACTAAAAGGTAATGATCAGTATTGCATTCGGCCCCCCTCATGACTCTTGTATCTGTAACTAGTTCTCTTAGCCTTTCATCTGCAATAACGAAGTCAATTATACTGCGGTTATTTCCTTTACACCAGGTGTAAGTGTGGATCATTTTATGTCGAAACCAGGTATTTGTAATGAATAGGTCCTTCTCTAAGCATAAGCTAACTAATTTTTCCCCGTTATAATTTTTTCTTGTTGGATCCCCAAAATTACCTAGCACCCCTCCTGTATCTGTATCCTGACGTTGGACGCCAACCCATCCGTTCATATCTCCTAACAAAATTATTCTTTCACCTTGGTCGCAAGTACTTATTGTATCATTTAAAGTATCCCAGAAGGCGTCCTTAACTTCCCTCGAATCGCTATCAACTGGTGCGTAGCACGCTATGATAAATAATCTTCTGATTCATACCTTCATTCTAGTCCATAGCAATCTGGGTGATACAAAATTATGATCTATGAGATGTTGTCTTGTTTTTTCATTCATAATTAAACCGACCCCTCGACTAAGATGTGATTCGCTATCTACTCCTGACCATATTTCACAGCCACCTTCCAACACCCCATTTTCTATGTTTATAAATTCGCGACCCTTTTTCTTCGTCTCAGGTACACAAAGAATGTCTAGTTTCCTTACGTGCATAGTTTCTCGTAGTTCTCTTATCTTAAGATCCCTCACTCCTCTAGCATTCCAAACACCCAGTCTCCATTCATTGCCCGAAACTTGACCTTTACGTTTACCGTGTGCATGCTTTTCGTCAATCCACACGCAGAAAAAAGAACCCTATATTTTACTGAAAACTAAGTTAAATCTACTGATCTTCCAAGTACGTATATGGACAACACGTCAGTTCAGTAAATTTTACAACTATAAGCAAATGAATATGACTATCATTGATGGTTACCAGTACCGATTCTCAAGTGCTGTTGACCTGCGGATCAGTAGATTTTACCGATCCAGTCGCTATTCTGCACTATTCCTCGATGCTGCAATTACGAATTATCATGTCACTTTGATGGATAATATAAACAGATCTAAATTATGTTAACGGTGCAGACTATAGTGCTTAGTGCTTCTGACATTTTCACCCCTTCATTAAGAGCAGTTTTTACTGTTACGGTTACAAGAAACAATTTACATTTCTTGATTAGTAAATATTACATTTCTTTTTTCTGCGTGTGGTCAAGGCTTCAAAAAGTGTAATTGCAAAGCTGCGAAAAGTCAGTGCATGACAACTCGATGTACGTGTTTTAAAGCAGGAGTTAAATGCGGCTCACGGTGTCATTTAAGTTCACCTTGTTGCAATAAATAATTTTTGTATTTTCTACATTATCTATATTGAATTAAAGAACAATTGTTCATTTTTATTAAACTTTAATGTTATAGTAAAAGGCCAAATTTACCATTCAACATGCATCATTTGAACTCTGAACTCAGTGTTTTCGTGGAATTTAATCAATTTTGCTATTTCAAGTTGTAACTTGTGCAAGAAAAATCGTAAACATGGCTATTTTACGTTGTAATATTTACTAAGTTCTACAAAAAATGCGTTTACAGTTTGAATAATGCTCTCTAAATGGTAAATTTAGCCATTTACTTTTTTACGCGACCGAATTGCAAAATAAAAATACTATGTTCTCTGCTTTTTATTTAGTTTCATTTTGAAATATTTGTTTGTATGGGAATCATAAGAGATTATCTACTTTAAATTAAAGGACAACTGTTCATTTTTTAGTAAATTTTGATTTTAATTTTTTACTAAATGACTGGATTCACCATTTTACATGCATAATTTGAACTCTGAACACACTTTTTCGTCGAATTTAATCAATTTTACTGTTTCAAATTGTAACTTGTGCAAGTAAAATCGTAAATACGGCTATTTTACTTTGTCATATTCACTAAATTTCACAAAAAATGCGATTAGAATTTAAATGATGCATTTTAAATGGTGAATCCAGCCATTAAGGGCCCTGGAAATCGAGTGTAAATCGTAGATAATGGATTCAGGCCAAACGGCGAAGCCATTTTGTCTGATTTTTTGTGTAAAAGATCTAAAGGGTATATAGACTGTCGTTACAGCTCGCTTTTTTCGGAAAAAAATCTATTTTTCATTTAACAATGAAAATAAGAAAAATTACTTTTTTGTGGTACAGTGTTCTACTATTAAGCAAAACAGCATGTAAAGCAGTTAGCGTGCTAAGAATTCTTTTGCGCGACCCTAGCGGAGGAGGGAGAAACTACTATACATTCAGGGACGAACACACCGTTTACGAAAACTAGGGGCCCCTACCCAAAGGAGTGGGTAAATTCCCAAAAGGTTTGTTGGGTGGCAAACTTACGGCGAAAGAAGTACCTTTTGTACATTAAATGACAATATACAAGCTTTCTGTATAAACGGCAGATTATACAAATGTGTACCCTGCCGATTAAACATCAATGAAACGGCACTCAAACGGCACTGCCCAGTGCTGTTTCAGTGCTGCTCGTGTAAAGCTACTCAGATTTCAGTTTCAAATGCCTGCAGAAGTTCCCTTTATAACTGCGAATAGGCTACCAAGTAGACCAGCTGAAAGGGATTAAAAATTAAAAAGTAAAATTTGTAAAATTTTGTAATTACCTCTGCGAAAGTTATTAATTCAGAATCTACAAGTTTAGATAATTTCAGATATCTAACTTTTTGTTTGAAAAGTTTAAAATTGGAATAAATATAATGTATCTCGTAAATAAAATGAGATACGCCAAAACAGACAACATTTTCGAATTCAACTTCAGAATAGTATATTAGTATATAATTTATAAGTATATAATATATATATATCATAAGAAAATTCATAAATTAAAAAAAGTGTTAATAATTTGAAGAAAATTTGAAAAAGGGATTCGGGTTGGCGGCGGCCAACTACTGTAATAGTCCGGGTGCTGGCTATACTTCCCGTAGCGACTTTCACCTCCCCTCGATAACTTTGTTGATATCTATGTTTTTTGATGCGGAGAATCGATTTTTCGTAGGTGTCAGTTCCAAAACCCGTCAGTTTTATTGTTATTAACAATTTAATTGTTTAATTGCTCATAATTTTTTATCTATAACACATAGCGAAATTCTGATTGGACAAATTGATTCCAATTTTCAATACGAACATTTTCCACTTTTATTTTTTTTTAAATATTGATTAGAACCAAAGTTGCATGCAAATTAGTGCAAAAATTCTGCAAATGTGCGCTTTTTCCTCATTCGATCGATCATATCTCGGCTTCCAATAATGCAATTTAAACTTTTGACCATTCATTTGAAAGAAAATACTTTGCCCTTCAAAACGAATCCACCCACGTATCATTTAAGTGATTTGAAGCAGGTTTACAGCCCTTGAAAGTTGAATTTTTTATCGAAAAATGGCAATTTCAATTTTTTATAAGATTTTTAGCAATGAACACCACAAGATATCGCCAAATCCGTTATATCATGTTATTCTACATCGCAAAACGAAAATTTTGAGCCCCCCTGATGCATATAAGTTGAACGGTTGTTGAATTATAGCCGTTTTTCGTGCGCGGTCGCATGCGCGAGCGCGGCTGGCGCGGGCGGCGAGTATGCAATCCACTCGATCAATGTTATACCTGTTTTAAGCATACGATAAGATGATTTAGTAATAAATTATTATTTTAGTGTTTGTTTATATACTTTTTCTACATAACAATACAGTCAAAATGACATATATGTCTAAGCAGTGAGAAAAAAATTCAATTTTATAGTTTTAGATATCGATGAACGATTGTATTATTTAACAAATAAAAGTAACTTTATTAATAATAATTTATTTACAATATTTACATATTCAATGGATTCTCACAACTGCTGGTTCTACCACACATACAAAAAGAAATACAAGGTAATCCGGATGCTTTACATATGCAATGTTTTGTAACACATTTCTTACAGTTACAATTGGGTACCAATTCGTGAACCGGTGGGTATAAAAAGCATACCTTTTGTGGCATCAAAATGTTCTCGTGTAATTCAAATCCAAAATTGGTACCCAATTGTAACTGTAAGAAATGTGTTACAAAACATTGCATATGTAAAGCATCCGGATTACCTTGTATTTCTTTTTGTATGTGTGGTAAAACCAGCAGTTGTGAGAATCCATTGAATATGTAAATATTGTAAAAAAATTATTATTAATAAAGTTACTTTTATTTGTTAAATAATACAATCGTTCATCGATATCAAAAACTATAAAATTGAATTTTTTTCTCACTGCTTAGACATATATGTCATTTTGACTATATTGTTATGTAGGAAAAGTATATAAACAAACACTAAAATGATAATTTATTACTAAATCATCTTATCGTATGCTTAAAACAGGTATAATATTGATCGAGTGGATTACATACTCACGCGCGAGCCTTGGCGCGCCGAGCCGCCTGCGCCAGCCGCGCTCGCGCATACGACCGCGCACGAAAAACGGCTATAATTCAACAACCGTTCAACTTATGTGCATCAGGAGGGGCTCAAAATTTTCGTTTTGCGATGTAGAATAACATGATATAACGGATTTGGCGATATCTTGTGGTGTTTCTTGCTAAAAAATCTTATAAACAATTAAAATTGCCATTTTTCGATAAAAAATTCAACTTTCAAGGGCTGTAAACCTGCTTCAAATCACTTAAATGATACGTGGGTGGACTCGTTTTGAAGGCCAAAGTATTTTCTTTCAAACGAATGGTCAAAAGTTCAAATTGCATTATTGGAAGCCGAGATATGATCGATCGAATGAGGAAAAAGCGCACATTTGCAGAATTTTTGCACTAATTTGCATGCAACTTTGGTTCTAATCAATATTTAAAAAAAAATAATAGTGGAAAATGTTCGTATTGAAAATTGGAATCAATTTGTCCAATCAGAATTTCGCTATGTGTTATAGATAAAAAATTATGAGCAATTAAACAATTAAATTGTTAATAACAATAAAACTGACGGGTTTTGGAACTGACACCTACGAAAAATCGATTCTCCGCATCAAAAAACATAGATATCAACAAAGTTATCGAGGGGAGGTGAAAGTGGCTACGGGAAGTATAGCCAGCTCCCGGACTATAAACCACTCTGCCTGTCCGGTACGTGACGAATACAATAGAACCATTATATGACCGTCGCATCACCCTCAGTGCCGTTGGGCGATGGTCAATTCCGCCCTGGGTACCTGAGGTAGCTTCCCCCACCACGCGGCTTCCCCTCACTCAGTCGAGCTGCCGTCGTCGATCCTAGTCAGCGGGAGTCCTTTGTACATAATGAGCACAAAAATGCAGAATATAAATTTTTTAAGTTTAGCACGTACAAATGAAATATTCGAGATCTGCTAATTATAACGATTCCAACGATATGTTATTTGACTAAAAATAGTTGAAAATCAAGGATGGCTCTAATGTATAGGAAATTTTTGAGTATTATTTTATTCAAATCCACTGCAGTAGCTTTAGTTTATAGTTATTAAATTTTTTTCATTAGGGATATTGAAAAAATTATTGAAAAATAATATATAATATTATATATATAGTTGATAAACATAAAATTCGTATAAAATACAGCATTTTTCTGCATATTAAAAACAATTGAAAATATGTGAAAAATCAACTGTTTGGTTGGAAATTCATGTATTTTATTAAAACCATGTCTTTTCCGCTGAAAAAGTAATCTTCTTGGTCAACAATTTATGTTTCGATTTGAAAACTGAACTATTTGGTTGGAAAGTAATCTAGCTTGTTGAAAATCAAACAATTTTGTTAGGAAGTATCCCTTTTGTTTAAAAATTCAACTATTTTGTTGAAAAGTCATACATTTTGGTTCAAAATTCTATTGTTTTCTTGAAAATTTAACTATTTTGTAGAAAATTTACCTATTTTGTAGAAAATTTACTTTTTGGTTAAATTTAATATTTTGGTGTTTTGAAAAGAGGACTGAAATTTTTTTGGGGTGAAAATTCAACTATTTTTTAAAAATTTGTTTTGTTTTTTAATGAAAAATTCATCTGTTTTAAGAGAAATTTTCTCTTCCTTGAATAAAAATGCAACTGTTTGGTTGAAAATAAAACTATTTGGTTAAAAAGTCATACTTTTAGTTGAAAATTCTACTGTTTTGTTAAAAATTCAACTATTACGTATAAATTTTACTTTTTGTTTTAAATTCATATTTTGGTGTTAAAAAATAAACTGAAAGCTTTAAAAAAAATTTGTCCTTTTTTTGTGAAAAATTCATCTGTTTTAGTACAAATTTCATCTTGTTTGGATGAAAATTCAACTATTTCGTTAGAAAGTCATCCCTTTTGGTTGGAAAAATTCGTCTTTTCGGATGAAAAATTTAATTTTGTTAGTAGAAACTTATTTTTTGTTGAAAAATTCATATCTTGATCTTCAAAGTCAACTGGAATCTTTTGTGACTGAAAATTAAACTTTTTTATAAAATTTATTTTCTTTTTAAATACAAATTCGGGTAAACATTCATCTTTTTCGATTTTCGTAGAAACTTATTTCTTGGTTAAAAATTCATATTGTTATCGTGAAAAGTAAACTGAAATCTTTTTTAACAAAAAATTCAACTATTTTTTTAAAAATCTTTTTGATTTATAAATTCATCTGCTTAGGTTAAAAACGTCTTTTTTTAATGAAAATGTAACTTTTTAGTTAAAAATTCTTCTTCTTTGCTTGAGTATTCAACCATTTCATTTGAAAGATTTGATTGAATATCACTTTGTTAAGAAATCATTTTTTTTAAGAGTTATATTTTTCGTTGAAAATTCATCTCTTTCGTGGAAAGTTCACCTATTTTGTTGAAAATTAATCTTTTTTAATTGAAAATTCAACTACTGGGGTGAAAGTTAACAACATTGTTAAAAATTTATTATTTTGATTGAAGGCTTATGTCTTTTCTTAAGTATAGAACAGTTTAGTGGAAAAGTCTTTTTTTTTTATTAAAAATTAATTTTTTATCTGAAAATTTGACTTTTTCGTTTTTTAAGATTGAGCTTTTTTAGTTGAAAATTCTCTTTTTTGGTAAAAAAAATAATTTTCTTGATTTAAAATTTCACTTTTATTGGGTGAAAATGCATCAGTTTCGTTGAAAAATGATTGCTTACTAAATTCGTCTTTTTCGCTTTAACCCTTTCAGTCATAGAAGCCTATATATAGGCTACCTGAATTGTTTGTACTTTTCTCTTCATTTTTTTATATTTCATTAAAATTCCTGAAATTTTCTGCATTTTTAGTTACTTTAGTATTGAAAGAATATAAAAATATAGTTTAATTGATAAAATTCTCTATAATATTGAAACTTCTATTTTCAATAGCAATCCAAAAACATTTGAATTGCGTGACTGAAAGGGTTAAAAAACTTTTTTTTTTGTATAAATTTCATGTTTTTTTATTGAAATATAAACTATGCCACTTTTTGTTGGGAATTTATATTTTTAAGTAGAAATTTCAACCATTATGTTAAAAATTTAATTATGTGGCTTAAAATTCAAGTATTTTGTTTAAAAAGCCATCTTTTATAGTAGAAAAGCTATTTTTTTGCTTAAAATAAATTAATAAAAATTACGTACAGAAAGAGTG
>CAKNXH010058257.1:3087-21507 GCA_932178445.1 Andricus quercusramuli | reverse complement strand
GGGGGGGGGGGTCTCAGAGAGGGCCTATAATCCGTTACGTAATTTAAGTACGGCCTCTCTCCAAATTTCATCAATTTATCTGCAACCGTTTTCTACTTATCGTGTTCACAAAAAAGCGTGACATCCACACACACACACATCCGGGCAATTGCTTAGAAAAAGCAGGCCACATGAATCTCTTCGAAATAAGCTAAGTAAAATATTGTACCTATAAACTGAAGCTACTGCAGTGGATTTGAATAAAATATACTCAAAAATTTTCCACAAAATTTCCTATACATTAGAGCCTTCCTTGATTTTCAACTTTTTTAGTCAAATAAAATATCGTTGGAATCGTTATAATTAGCAGATCTCGAATATTTCATTTGTAAATTGATAAGTGCTAAACTTAAAAAATTTATATTCCGCATTTTTGTGCTCATTATGTACAAAGGACTCCCGCTGACTAGGATCGACGATAGCAGCTCGACTGAGTGAGGGGAAGCCGCGTAGTGGGGGAACCTACCTTAGGTAGTAGTGTTGCAACATCGAATAAAAAACATCGATGTTTTGCATCGATGTAGCATCGAAAGAAATCATCGATGTTTCCGATATATTGGGTCACTTTTAAGAAACATCGATGTATCGAAAAAAAACATCGATAATTTAAAAATAACATTCTTTCAATGTAAAATATTAAATATTTAATATGAATAGAGATCGATATTAAATATATTATATTATATAATATCATATCATATAAATATAAAATAATATGAAAATATGAGTATATAATATATCAATATACATGATATTTTAAATATGATATATTAGTGGTTTCATCTGAACCAATCTATTCAGATTATTACATTTTCCAGATAGGAAAATAAATAATACAAAAAAAAAACAAAATTCTCAAAATTGCTAATATTTTAAAAACATCTTTCGTAACAATATTCAAATAAAAAAGGATTCTTTCCAAAGGGCTGGCTTAGGTTGAATCTTCCCCTTTTCTCCCTCTTTTTTCTTTTGTTGTGTAATTGTCTCTAATAAGACGGATAGGACGCAGGGTTGGAAATCTAATTTTGATTTGTGAATTTTTTCATCCTTTGATTTCGGTCGCGTAAAATTATTCCTAAGAAAGTAGATTTTAATTCAATCTTAAATGAATTTTAAATAGAGACACTGAACGAGTTTCTTTCCAATCTTCAGGGTTGCTTATAATACTTCTTAAAGTTCTTTCAATTAAAGGCAAACACACATTTTTTACATTAATTGGTTCAGAATCAACTAATAACTTCAGATCTGGAAATTAATATGACACCTTTGTACTTATCCAATAATGAGGTTGCCATAAAGATGTGCGTATTAAATTAAAATATCAGCCTAATGCTTATTGTCAATATACTTGCAGTCAGCCCCGGCATTTTTCCTATTGGCTGACAGAAAGGCTGCATTTTGCGATACCTCGTTTTTTTCACCATGGGATAAGACAACGTTTTTGTTAGCTAATTTGAAAATTCGTTAACTATCGGAAAGAAAACATCGATGTCTAAATCAATGGATCGAAAGTATGACATCGATGCAAAAACATCGATTATCGCAAAGAAAACATCGATAGTTCCGATGTTTCCGCATCGATGTTGCAACACTATTAGGTAGTCATGGCGGAATTGTCATCTGCCCGTGCCGTTTAGGTGCCGAAATCAGCAAAAACAGTCACTGCGAAACCGCACTGGCAGCTCAGTGCCATTCGCCAGTGCCGTTTCAGTGCTGTTTCATCTGCAGGGTAAGATATCGATAATATTTCTCGCCCAATTTCCTCCGAAAATACCAGATTGATTCGCATTTGACACAAACTGTGCATGTTTGCACAACTCAGGGGCTGTCGCTGCAATAATCGGTTATAGAAGTGTGAAGCACGTGTAGTTGTTGAAATAAAAAGCAAATTTGACTGTACTCTATGTACGCAGTTGTACGTGATTTTCGTGTTCTTTTTAAATGTTTCTGAAAATGTTATGAAATCGGTGCGATCCCTGGCGGACCGGCCGAACGCCAACATTACGCTACAGCGTAACGGTAAAGTAATGGTAAAGTAATATGGCATTATAATTGATAAAAGAAATAAAATTAATATGTAAACTGTTGCAATTATGATAAAGCGTTAAAATTTACGTTAAATGGTCATGCCGTCATTGCAACAACTTGCTTTCTCATCGTTAAAAAATAAAAAAACAAAGTGGCTGTCATTCAAGTCAGGCCCCTGCAGACTGGCAACCCACTTGAAGCCCCGTTAACGGGTTGCCAATATGCAGGGGCTGCACTGCAATGACAGTCACTATGTTTTTTTATTTTTTAACGCTGTAAAAGCAACTTGTTGCAATTACGGCATGGCCATTTAACGTAAATTTCAACGTTTTATTATAATTGCAACAGTTTACATATTAATTTTGTTTATTTTATCAATTATTATGCCATATTACTTTACCATTACTTTACCATTACTTTATCGTTACGCTGTAGCGTAATGTTTGCGTTCGGCCGGTCCGCCAGGGATATTTGTGAAATTATTCGTATTCGTTTGAAATCATTTACATATGTGAAATCGTTTGATATCTTTGCAATGTTTTGAAATCTCTGAAATGTGGTGGACTGTACCCTTTTTGACATGCTTGGAATTTTTTAATTGTTTTACAATCATTACGAAATGTTTATGAAATTGTAGAAATATTTTTTACTTCTTCCGGAAATCTGTTGTATTCATTGTAAATTGCTGAAATTATCATGAAGTTCCTCATTAAAAAATTTGACATCGAAAAAAAACGAATTTTTCTGTCGACAAATGTCTGATTAAGGAGGAACATGCGCAACTTTGAACTCATGTGAGCGTTTGTGACAATATACATAAATAGACTGATATAAAATACATAAGCATTATCGACAAATTCTTTAGTTTAATGAGATTCAAATATGTGCAAAATTTTTTAAATCAATTGCAAAATGATTGAAGAATTTACAAACTAAAATTAAAAAATGCAGTCCTACCAACACAGAAAAGTTAGAAAAATATTATTTTAAAACACTCCTATTAATACCATTTAATACTTAAGTTGTTGTAGTGATATAGATAGTGCTTCTTAATAACAAATAGTTTATCTTTTTGTTCGAAAACATAATATTATGAGTTATTTTGTCGATTGTAAAATTCCAAAGAAACGTGGCAACGTTGCGGAATATATACAGCATCTTGACTTTCGTAGTAATCAGCTGTAGTATTTGAAACGCGTGAAACATGGCATCTGAACGATTTCGTGAAAAAGGCCGGTTCGCGACAAAACGAAAGCTGGAGTGGAAAGAGCATATTCTGGAAGCAAATAAGAGGAGAAAAATTGCTGTCAAGTTTGAATGTGAAAACATTGAAAAACTACAAGGTGGCCGAATAGTTGAGCTCTACATGCTGGCAAAAGAGTTGTGGTGTGCATCATGTGACCATCACTTACCATAATTTTAAGTATTGATTTTGTTATAAATTTAAAATCCAAAATTCAACAAAATCTCCTACTTTGCTCCAAAATTATATTTGCAGAATTTGTATAGGTATTGGTTTTGTCATAAAATTGAAAATTGAAAATTTAATTCTTATTCTTGTCATAAATTGCAAATTCAAAATTTTAAGAAAATCCCACTTTATTCAAAAATTATATTTACAGAATTTTTATAAGCATTGGTTTCGTTATAAATTTAAAATTCAAAATTTTTTTTAATCTCACTTTATTCCAAAATTATATTTACATAATTTTTTATAAAGTATTGTTTTTGTCATCAATTTCTAAATATTCCGACTTCATTCCGAATTTATATCTACAGGATTTTTATACGTATTGGTTTTGTTACAAATTTCAAATAAAAAATATAAGTATTGTGTTTGTTATAAATTTCAAATTCAAGATTTGAAAAAATCCTACCTCATTCCAAATTTATATTTACAGTTCTATAAATATTGTTTTTGTAATAAATTTAGAATTTAAAAATAGTCCGCATTTATATTTACAGGATTTTTATAAGTATTCCTTTTTTTTTAATTCAAAATTTGAAAAAAATCGAATTTATTTGGAATTTGTATACGTACTAATATATATTTTTTGAATTCCGAATTGATATACCCATAGAGATACTTTCAAGTATTATGTATTTATATCATGAATTTAAAATTTAAAAAAGTTGCTAATGTTTATTTATTATGATTTGTTTTCTGTGATTTGTAATTCCGACAATTCAAATCTGAATTACTTCCCGCCAATTTGATTGGCAGCCCTGTTGGAACTTCGGAGCGTCTGCTATATTGTCTGCTGAAAAGCAAACGCAGGCTACAGCGTTGCCATGTTCCATTCATTTTTTTGTTGACATGTTTTTTATTCAACTTCAATATTATTTTATAAATATTAAGCAGTGGTAAGATCCCAGTTTTTTATTTTTTCTGGAAGTAAGAAGATTGATTCTTCAATTTGATCACTTTTGTGATTAAATATCTTGGATTTTCGAAAAGAAATCTCCGATTTATATGATTCTGATAGGTTAGGTGCATAACGCACAATGTTTATTTAAAAGCTTATATTTCGAAAAAAAAACGAGGTAAAAAATTCTTATATTTTGCCAAATGACGTGGAATTAATATAGGTTAAACATACTAAAAGGGCATTGAAGAATCTTGGATCCTACTCATCGCATTAGGAACTTTTTGATAATTTCAGCAAAATTGCTACTTTTTCGATTAATCGTATGATTTTTTAAACAAATTTATTATAAGGGCATTTGTCGGCAGAAAAATTGTTTTTTTTTTTTCAATGGCAGTCCTTTCATTTAGGAATTACATGACAATTTCAACAACATTCATAATTAGTTGATACATTGTATGATTTTTTCAAACAAAGGTAATAAACGAATGTATTAATCAGTTTTTTTTTTCAATGTCAAATTGAATTCAATGTTGAAATAAGTACAGCATAAATTTTCTGCAAAGATTACTGGATTTTCGGCAGAGTTCACAGAATTTTCAGTTATCTGATGAATTAACGGTTAGTTTCTGTGATATTTACTGAACTTTTCTGTCAAATTGACAACTTGAATTGTAAAATTTAATCAAAAAGTATGTAAATTTTGCATAAAGTCTTCGTAAATTTTTTAAATTACGGAAAATTCAGTAAACTCTACAGAAACCCTGGCGGACCGGCCGAACGCAAACATTACGCTACAGCGTAACGGTAAAGTAATGCTAAAGTAATGGTAAAGTAATATGGTATTATAATTAATAAAGGAAACAAAATTAATATGTAAACTGTTGCAATTATAATAAAACGTTGAAATTTACGTTCAACGGTCATGCCGCAATTGCAACAAGTTGCTTTTGCAGCATTAAAAAATAAAAAAACATAGTGACCGTCATTGCAGGCGGGCCCCTGCATATTGGCAACCCGCTAACGTGGCGTTAAGTGGGTTGCCAGTCTGCAGGGACCCGACTTGCATGACAGCCACTTTGTTTTTTTATTTTTTAATGCTGAGAAAGCAACTTGTTGCAATTACGGCATGACCATTTAATGTAAATTTCAACGTTTTATTATAATTGCAACAATTTACATATTAATTTTGTTTCCTTTATTAATTATAATGCCATATTACTTTAGCATTACTTTACCATTACTTTACCGTTACGCTGTAGCGTAATGTTTGCGTTCGGCCGGTCCGCCAGGGTGCTTACTGCACTTCATTTACGATTATTCATACACAATACAACCACAGAGACTTAGGGTAAGGAGGGGCAGCGCCAACCGGTGGGGCAAAGGCAACTTTGCTTACAACATCGCTATTATTTAACAATTTTAATATTACTTCGCATTGAATAAATCTATTTTATCGATGTAAAAGAAAAATTATGCAGAAAACAGTTTTGACAACGAGAGAATGGAAGATTCGCTGGCCGAAATATAAAGTTTTCAACATTACTGGCAATACTTACAGTATGCAAATTTTATATTTTGACAGATTACACAATATCACATTATTTCATTATAATAGTTGAACCTAATTCAAGTCCTAAATATTTTAAATATTGTAAATAAATGAGGCCTCACCAGTGGGGCAAGCATAACCAAAATAATAGCTAACACGTGCTTAGGTTATAAACGTGTCATAAGTTTTGTCGGTAAGTGATCGGTAATGTAAGACAGCCACTCATCTTCTGGGCTACATGAAAGAAACTGTTGAACATTATTATTTTAAATCCGGTCGGTAGAGCGGGTGTTTTGCGTTGGTATGGTAGAAACCTTCGCGCGTAGTCCGTCTCTAGTGCAATGTCAACACATAAGAGGTTATATCACAGCTATCACTATTTTTATTAAAAATAACTTATTCTTCTTGCTGGAAATGTTTTAAGGTAATTTTTCCAGTATATAAATTACCACAGACGCGAACCATCATGTTTTGCCATCTTCAGATGTTTTGATTTTCATAAAAAGCTGCGGTTGCCTTTGCCCTCGGGTGTGGGGCAAAGGCAACGAAATACAGCTTGTTGGAAATAATTGAATTATTAAATCACTGTTTCATTAATGTAATTAATACTTATAGAAATATGATAAACAATAATGTAGGACTCGAAATTTAAAAAAAGTGGATCAATTCTACATCTCATTAACTTCAAAAAAGTCATTGACTGTTAACTGGTCGACGCTGCCCCTCCTTACCCTACTCATAGATCGCACGCTCAAACGCTTCCAAAAATCAACCTCGCTGGGGAATCGAACCCTACCTAACGTACCTCAAACCGGTCCTATAGAACCTAAATATAGCGCACGCGTTAGTGAAGTGAGCTACGGAACAGCTTAGATTTTTCTGAAAAACTCTCTGCCAAGCGTTTTCTCTGATAAAAACGGGGCCAGCTAAGAAATGATAATAAACGTCTACTTGAAATTTTTCAAATTAATCTTTTATAGATAATATCTAATATTTTGCAACGGGCTTGAGAAAAATATTCTGCTTACAAGTATTAACTCACACAGTAAATATATTATTAGTAATTGATATGTATTATTATACAATTATTAAAATTACAATTTCAAAAATGTACATATTTCGTATAATAGAAAATTAAGACTTGAAAAAATGTTTTCTCATCGAATTTTTGGAATTTTTAATTTCATTGTATTATCATCTCACTTCATGTGAAACGCAACATTCATTGCCATTACTGATATAGAAATGAAGAATAGTTCAAACACCGTAATAATATATCAAATTCAACATCGAAATCACTATTTTAAGATGAGACAAACGTGGAATAGTGATTCAAATGTAGATTTTTTACAAAAATAAAGTTTTTCTCATGAGATATGGGGATGCTGGATTAGAATAAAAACTGTTTAACGCAAACAAATATTTCAATTTTTCTGCCGACAAATGCCCTTATAATAAATTCGTTTAAAAAATCATACGATTAATCGAAAAAGTAGGAATTTTGCTGAAATTATCAAAAAGTTCCTAATGTATTATAAGGGCATTTGACGGCAGAAAAATTATTATTTTTTTTCAATGGCAGTCCTTTCATTTAGGAATTAAATGACAATTTCAACAACATTCATAATTAGTTGATACATTGTATGATTTTTTTAAATCAAAGGTAATAAAGAAATGTATTAATCAGACATTTGTCGACAGAAAAATTCGTTTTTTTTCCTAATGATTGTAAAACAATTAAAAAATTCCAAGCATGTCAAAAAGGGTACAGTCCACCACATTTCAGAGATTTCAAAACATTGCAAAGATATCAAACGATTTCACATATGTAAATGATTTCAAACGAATACGAATGATTTCACAAATATCACACCGATTTCATAACATTTTCAGAAACATTTAAAAAGAACACGAAAATCACGTACAACTGCGTACATAGAGTACAGTCAAATTAGCTGAAAGGAGGCCATTTTGTAGAAAAGAGTAGCAGAATTTGCTTTTTATTTCAACAACTACATGTGCTTCACACTTCTATAACCGGTTATTGCAGCGACAGCCCCTGAGTTGTGCAAACATGCACAGTTTGTGTCAAATGCGAATCAATCTGGTATTTTCAGAGGAAATTGGGCGACAAATATTATCGATATCTTACACGTTTGTATAATCTGCCGTTTATACAGAAAGCTTGTATATTGTCATTTAATGTACGAAAGGTACTTCTTTCGCCGTAAGTTTTCCACCCAACAAACCTTTTGGGAATTTACCCACTCCTTTGGGTAGGGGCCCCTAGTTTTCGTATATGGTGTGTTCGTCCTTGAATGTATAGTAGTTTCTCCCTCCTCCGCTAGGGTCGCGCAAAAGAATTCTTAGCACGCTAACTGCTTTACCTGCTACAAAGATATTTTACCTAGATGCGGCAAGGGTCTAGTTAGGGCACATGTCACGAGGGCGGCGCTATAAACGTCGAGCGGGTCTTTGCGGGTATTTAAAATTTTTGCATTATTATGAATTATTTATGTATATTAAAGGACTGGAACGGATTTTTTCCTATTTGAAAATAATTGTAGTACATATAATTCACTCTTATGACTGGAAAAGAAAAAAATATCTTATAATATAGGATGTAATAAAAAATGCAGAAGTCATTGAATATTAAGAGCACAAATAGAAGAAAAATAATCAATTTTAATTTTAATTTATAAACACGTATATTACCTTAACTATATTAATCAAATTAAAGTAATTATATTACATATTTTAATATTTTTAATGAATGATTATCCACTGTAGGTTGCATGATCCACTGTAGGGAGGTTTCCCCTGTGTAAATTAACGTAAAGAAAATTCAAAAATACAAAGTGAAAAATAATAAAATTTTAGGGCTCTAATATAACGATACAAGATTTATATTTGTCGAAAAATAGAAATTCACAATCTAAAAATATCCGAAATTATAATTTAACGAATTATATAATTTTTGAATTATACAATTTTTAATTATCTAATTAACGAAACATTAAATTTCCATACAATTTGCAAATTTTCGAAATTTAAGATTTGAAGAAAATAAAAAATGAGTCATTAAAGAAATATAAAATAATAATTATTCATTTCTGTCAATATTAAATTTCGGGAATCAGCCAAATTCGTAAAATTTGATAATTGGACAATTATTAGTTCCGTAAATGTTAATTTCGGAGATTATTGAGATTTTTAGCTTTGCAGTAAATTTAAAATCCTGTCATTTTAAAATTCAGAGATTTCATAATTCAGGAAATTATATTTTCGGAATCCGTTAATTTGTGTATTTATTATCTCTCCACTTTTCATTACTCCCTACATAAATAATTAACTTAATAAACTAGGATTTATTGTTAGTTTTCGCAGAAATCCTTATAAAGGTTTTCAAAGATTATTGGAAAGAAAAAATATAACGTCAGTGGAGATGTTTAAGAAAAAAAGTATTATTTGAAGCAGGTACATATTGAAATTTTATTTTTAATTTCTGAACTTTCTTCTTTTTTTCTGGTAATCGATCTTTTTTGCGCGAATTTACTTACTTACATAATAAATTCTATAATTTGTTTTCAAAATTGTAATTAAAGTATTTAGTGATGTCATTATAAAGTTTTGTATTCAAAACTTGAATGTTGCATCAGAAAAAATTTAATTTTGACTTTTGATTCCCTTCACTCTAATTCCATTTTTAATTCTTATGTGATGTTTCCTTGAATATTTTATTTAAAATTGTACAAATAGACATGTCTATTTGTAAATCTATATTGAAGAGTTTTAGTTTGGTTAGAAAATACTTTAAAGTTAAAAGTTTTGAACATTGAATTGTTGAATAGCCGGAAATTTTTTTCTTATGGTTACTTTTTACGAAGACAGAAGATATTATTCAATATAAAATTGGAACAGTTACACAATATATAGTACTTTTTAAATAAGTATTAGAATATCAACACATTTTAGTTGAAATGTACAAAGTTAAATATCTAATTAAAAAATGGAATATTCCAAATTCATCAACTGCAATTTTGAATGTTCTAACTTGAGCAATTTTTAATTTTTTCAAATCTTTGCTTGGAAATTTAACTATTGTTAAAACATTTGTTTGGTTGAAAATTAATTTGTTCAAACTCACATTTGAGCTATTCCGTTTGTGTTTGAAAATTGATCTTTTTTAGTCGGAAATTCAACTATTTGGTTGCAAGTTCATGAATTTAGTTCAAAAGTTACATTTTTTGGCAGAAATTAGTTAAAAAATTAACTATTTGGGTGAAAATATATTTATCTGGTTGAAAATATGTCTTTTTGGTTGAAAATTATTTTTTGTATTGAAAGCTCATATTTTTTAATTCAAAATTCAACTGTATGGTAGAAAGTTCTATTTTTTGCTCAAAAATTCAATAGTATTGTAGAAATTTGAGTTTTTCATTTGAAAATTATCTTCTTGAAATGAAAATGTAGCAATTCCATTTTTAGTTCAAAGATGATTTTTTTTTTATTTTGAGAATTCAACTATGTGGTTAAAAATTTATGTAATTTGTTCAAAAATCGTCCTTTTTTGTAGAAAATTAATCTTCTTGCTTTAAAGTTCGACTTTTGGAATGCTATTTCTTTCTTTATTGACTAGAAAATCTTTTTTGTTTGAAAACTCAACTCTTGTTGAAAATTCGTGTTTTTGAATTAAAGATTCAACTGTTTTGTACAAAATTTGAATTTTCTCTCGAAAAGTGGACAGTTTTGGTCGAGAATTCAACTATTCGTCGAATTTTGAGCAACTTTGTTAGGAATTTATTTTGTAGTTAAAAATTCATAATTTTAGTGACAGTTTTTTTATTGTTAAAAACTAAGTTTTTCAACTAAAAATTTCAATGTTTCGTTGAAAAGTAACAGAAAAAAATTTGCCGTGAGTTAGGATTTTTGGCATTTCATATGTTTTTTGCGATTTTGGAACGTTATAAACACCACGAAAAAAATGTTTCCCAGGAATAAAAAATAATAAAATGTTTCTTTGGTTCAAGCTGACGCAATTTCAGGTTAGAATCAATTTAAAGCACATGTTTTTGTATATTTTCAAACAATTTTAAATAAGGAACATTTTTTTTTATTAAAAAAAATGTGTAATTGTAAATTTGAGAAAGAGAATAGAAGATATTAATAAGGTAATAATAAGATAATAATAAGAAGATATTCTATAATTTGTTATTACAATTGTAATTGAATTATTTAGCGATTTCATAATAAAGTTTCTTATGCAAAACTGAAATGTTGCATCAGTAAAAATTTAATTTTGACTTTTGAATCCCTTCGCTTTAATTCCATTTTTGCTTCTTATGATGTTTCCTTAAATATTCTATTTAAAATTAAACAAATAGACATGTCTATTTGTATTTCTATATTGTAGAATTTTAGTTTGATGAGAAAATACTTTAAATTAACAGTTTTGAACATTGAAAAGTTTAGTAGCCGGGAATGTTTTTCTTAGGGTAACTTCTCACGAAGAAAAATTACAAAATTAAAAAAGAAATTAATACATTTACATTCCATTACATTACATACATTTGGAGAACAATAATTATTGAATGCTCTTTTCAATCTTTTTCTTTGTTTGGAAAATGAATTTGAAAATTCATAAAAACGTTGCAAAAAATGCAGTTGGTAGGAGTTATAATTTTTCAGAAATGATTTTTTGAATTTTGAACTTTGCTCTGTGAAAAGAAACTCTTAGATTTCAGCAAGCACTCTGAAAATATTTAAAACAATTTCCCACGATTTTTATGATTTTTATCTAAAGTTAATCCAAAGAAATAGAATTTTTAATTTTTAATTAATGAAAAATAAAAGTACCGAATGATAAATGCCCGAATTTTTATATGTTAAAAATCCAAATTTATCGAATTCTATGATTTCAAAATTATTCAATTAACGAATTATTAAACTAACATAAATTTTTTAATTCGCGAAAATCAAATTTCAATAATTAGTAAATTAATGATTAAATATTTAAAATAATTATAAATCATTTCATCAATCCCGTAGTGCTAGATACTTAAAAGAAGTTTGAAATATTTAATAAATTATTTACCTAATTATTTAATGAATTATTTACCTTAAAATGTATTTTCGGCAAATTTTAATTTCTCAATCTTAATTACTTAGGGAATTAAATAATTTATTACTTCTGTAATTCGGTAATTATATAATTTGAAAATTATATAATTCAATGTTGGATTTTGGAAATTTTAAAATTTGAGAATTTATAATTCGATATTTCTATTCTTTGTCAATTTATCTATTCGGTATTTACGGTTATTCCCTTAATGTGAAGCAGTTCCAGATAAAAAAGTCAAATTCAGAAAGGTTTCAATTCGGAAGCAGTTTTTTTTCATTTAAATTACAAGACTTCCAATTATGCAATATTGAAGGGTGTCACGGCATAACCGTGAAGTGCCACTTTTTTCAAAACACGTTTTAAAGGCTCAAAAATTCTCTAAAATTCCACCGCAAATTTCGATGAAAAAAATTTGAACTTTGCAGTTGTTTAAACAGTTTTTGTTTGAACAAATTGTTTAAAAATGCAAGATACGGAAAAACTAATAGCGCCATTCGATTCTGCGGAAAAAATTACATAAAGTCCATGTATTGGACAATTTTTTTTCCACCCAACTTGTTATGCAGTATAAATACAAATTCTATAACATTTAATTGTTTATTTATACTTCATCACCAATTGGTTCCATAAAAAATTGCGAAATGCATATATAATTGATGTAATTTCTTCCGTTGAAACAATTTAAAAATTAATGTTTTTCTTGAAAAGTCTTCTATTAGTTTGTATGCTATTAGAAATTCAGCCTTAAAACGCATTTAAAAAAATTAAAAATCCGATGGACTTACACACGGTTCTGACCGCAGTCGACTTTTGACGCTATGTATCTCGAAAAGAATTAACTTTTTAAAAATTTTGTTTATTGAGATCTGTAGAGCTCCATCAAATCTCGAATGCACTTTCTAATTTTTTTTTAAGAATTCAATTTTTGAGAAGGTTTTGTCTTTCTCCTGAAAAATTTATCTCGATGGATCTTCATGCTTTTGCCGCGACACCTCTCCTCAATTGCAAAAATTACGCTTCAAATTTAATTAAAATTAAATCAAATTAAACATTTCTGGTAAATAATGTATGTATGCTGATTTACGTCAATTGAATATTTTACTGCAATATAAAATTCCATTTATTTGGATCCATTGATCCTCTAAATCTTCTGCTCACTCACCAGAAGTACATAATTCAAGTCATAGTACTGCCTGGATATTCGTGGGCTCACTCTTTGGCTCACTCATTCACATCATTGACGGTGACTCATTCACGCGCTTTGACGCGGTTACTATGGAAACAATGAAAAGTTGTAGAGGGCAGCACCTCGATATAGAAGAAAAATAGTTAGCTATATATGTTCGGTATCCCCACTCCTGACCCTTGCCGCATCTAGGTGAAATATCTTTGCCTGCTACATGTTTTGCTTAATAGTAGAACAATGTACCACAAAAAAGTAATTTTTCTTATTTTCATTGTTACATGAAAAATAGATTTTTTTTCCGAAAAAAGCAAGCTGTACCGACAGTCTATATACCCTTTAGATCATTTACACAAAAAATCAGACAAAATGGCTTCGCCGTTTGGCCTGAATCCATTATCTACGATTTACATTCGATTTCCAGGGCCCTTAACTTCTTTCCGTGACTGAACTGCAACATAAAAATAGAACGTTTATCTTCGAAACCTGTAAAAACATAAACTTAAATTAAAAGACTTTTTAAATATATGAAATCAAATCAGTATTCTTATCATTTTGTAATTAAATTCATCATTTAATTATTCAATTAATATAAAGACTTTTTAATCAAGTGATTATTTAATTAATTACGCTTTTCTTTATTATTTGTCATTAATCATATTATATCATTATAATAAGGCAAATTAAAAAATAAATAAATGTTTCCCTTCGAATCCTGTGGAAACATGAACTTAAATTAAAAGACTTTTCAAATATATGACATAAAATCATTATTCCTATTATTTTGTAACTATGTATATTTCATTAATTGGATGAACATGAAAATAAATTTAAAGAAATGTTAAATAGCCATTTAATGTGTTTCAATACTCCATGGCTGGTTTCCTGTAAAAGCCTAAAACGTGTCAGGCTTTCAAAAGAATAGCTGAGTATTCTTCTGAATGCCTAAATAAACCAGGCACTTGGACGCCAGATATAGCTTTCGTCCCAAATTCTTCCGAACGCCGGCAGTCGGCTGAAAGACTGAATCCTCTAAAAGCCTACGATATATCTATGTCGTAGCACAGTAGCCGACTCGCTGGCTTGTCAGCTAATGAACGCTGAGTAGCCGACTGTATACCTGCACCTGCTCCCGTTGGCTGCTCTTCGCATGACCAGCGGACTGTCGTCTATTGTAACAAATGAACATGAATAAAAAGAAAGATTTGAAGAAAATAATTTTTTTTTATCTATCTTTTTTCAAAGTTCAAATTTTATGTCGGCTTTAGGGTAAATCTAACTCAAAATTGTCCTGAACTTTTATGACTACTTGAGGGCAACTTATATGATAATTGTATCATATTATTGTATTTTATTATATTATGCATTATTATAAGATTATATAAGATTATTATGTAATTGTAATATTATAATATTAATAAACATCAACTCACATCAATAATAATATAAATAATAAGTCAATTATTTATTATATTAATATTATATCATATATTATTAGAATATTATTAAACATCAACTGAAATCAATATTTATTGAATCAATTATATTATAATTAATGTTTAATGTAGGAAATTAAACTTCGTCTACTCAAAAATAGAATTAAAGTTCGATTTTGAACTATACAGAATTGTCAGTATAAATTTAACAATTTTATCAGGTCTTGAATAAAAAAGCCCTGAAAAAAAGACGCAATATTCTTTTCTACTTTTCCTTGCCCATTCTAAGAATCGGAGAATTTTTATTTAAGATTTTCTTACTAACAAACTTCATGCCCCAACACTATATAAATAAAATTATGAATGGAATAAAATTTCTGGTGAGAACTCTTTTTATCATTTTTTACAAAAAGTATTGCATGGCAAACAAATGATAAATCCCAATTCTTAAAATATGTGATGAATCGTTCGCATAGTCGTCTGCTGGGCTGAAACGCTCTAGTCCAATAGACGACTGGCCGCTGGTCTGCGAAGAGCGGCCAACGTGAGCAGGTGCAGGTATACAGTCGGCTACTCAGCGTTCATTAGCCGACTAGCCAGCGAGTCGGCTAACCGACTCACAGTGCGGCGAATTAGAAAATTGGGGTTCAAAATGATCCAGAGCCTACAGTTTTTATCCGATTTCATTTTTTTTTATCAAAGCTAATTAAATTCTTAAGAGGTCTGTCGAGGCTGATTTTGCAAAAAAGGCTCTGTTTGTTTATTATTTAAGTTGCAAAATGCCAAAAAACCATAATTTTTCATATTTGAGGTGCCTGTTCTGTATCATTCATTGATATTACCTCGAAAAGGTGAAAAACTGATAGATTTACAATCGATTAAGAAATCCTGATAACTTAGATGAAGTTCCTGCAATCCGTTCAATTGCTATAAACAAATTTATGAACAAAATCGATTTTTGCTGTACATTGAAGCCTGGAAGCTCTTTTCATCACGTTTTTCCCCGCGAAATCGAGTAAAATCAGTGTTTCACTAAAATCAAACACTTAATTATAATTTTTTTGATTGTTATAAACAAATTTCATAAACAAATTCAATAAATAAGCGCTTTTGTATATATAAAATGCATTTTTTCTGCGCAATCATTAGTTTTGCCTTCAAAAATGAAAATTCTATGAAAGAAGTGGACAATGAACAATATTTACCATTGTTATAAACAATAATGATTGAAAAATGCATTAAACGGTCACTCTTTGATGGAAAAAATCCATTTTTTTGCATAATTGTTTATTTTATCCCTAAATTAAAATTCTGATGGAAGAAACTGACATTTCACAATATTTTTCATTGTTATTAACAATTCTGATCAACAATTGCATTAGATAGTCGGTTTCAAATAGGAAAAATCTCTTTCTTGCTGAAATGTTTATTAGATCATAAAAAATGAAGCTCCTACGAAATATACTGACATCCAAACAAATTTCGCATCATTATAAACAATCTTGACCAATTAATTCTTAAAATAATTCTTTCGTATAGAATAAATCTGTTTTTTGGGTTCCAGAACAGGAACAAATGAAGAACGAAACAACTGACAATCAAGAGACACAAACGATTTGCAGTTGTTCCGTTTTTCACTTTTTTCGGTTCTCACATTTTTCTCGTCACATAATGTTCAATTGCTACGCTTGTTTTTTTGGAAGGATATTGAAAAGTTCAAGCACGTATCCATTGGATTTTTGTGTGTTTCCCGACTTACATTATTTACGACTTTTGAGTCCAAATAGTAAGGATTATTTCTCATAAAGTGCAGATTTGTGAATACTTTGTTTTCGTGTTCTTCCTGTGATACTACGGAGTTTTATCAGTTGTAAGTTTCAAATCATTCCTTCATAAGTTTCAATCGAAAATCTTATTTTCAATATAATTCATCTTTCTAACAATGAATGAATTTAGAGTTCCGAAGCAAGTTCTTTGTGATTTTCTGATCACAAGTGGCTATAAAGATAGAGGAAAACTTCTGAGCTATATCAAAGCCAACAACGATATCAATGACGAATGTCTGAAGGCAATCGAAGATAAGTTATCTTATTTCATGTCCACATTTGAACAAAAGTGGAAAAAAAGCTTTTTATGACATAACAACATTCAGGGCCAGGAATGCGGAATGGCTGCTTTCAGATTTCTCTGTTAAATTCGTTGGAGTTTGTCCCGGCAGAAGACCTTCAAATGATTTCGAGAATAGCTCAAAATCAACTAAGAGACGAAAACTGCTCAAAATTCGGGAATGTTATTCTGACTCTGAAACACAGAGTGCATTCCTGAGCATTTTGCGATCTTCTGGTTAAACTAAAATCGCTAATGACATGAGTAAACTTTTGTTAAATGACGATGATGAACACGATGAATTACCTGATGAACTATCATATTCAAAAGTAGGAGGAATTACACGCTACACTGATGATGAGGCATTAGCACTGATTGAAGACGCCAAATTGAGTGAAAACCAGTATGAAAATATTCGTATCCAAGCGAAAGCTAAAAATGCTTATATCTACTCACGTTACAGAAGCCTAGCAGATGCCAAAAAAAGGTGCTACCCCCCAGAATCTCATATTATCATAACGGAAGAGGGTGTCAGTATTAACATGCAAGCTTTGCTGGATCACACAGTATCTCGCTTGATGGAAATACCTGGAAAAGGTATTTCTTCCTGATTTCAAAGTAACATTAACTATCGAACGCAAAAAACAGATTCATTCTATACGAAAGAATTATTTTAAGAATTAATTGATCAAGATTGTTTATAACAATGGGAAATTTTGTTGGATGTCAGTATATTTCGTAGGAGTTTCATTTTTCATGGTCTAATAAACATTTCAGCCAGAAAGAGATTTTTCCTACTTGAAAGCGACTATTAAATGCAATTGTTGATCAGAATTGTTAATAACAATGAAAAATATTGTGAAATGTCAGTTTCTTCCACCAGATTTTTAATTTAGGGATATCAAATATTCCATCAAAGAGTGACCGTTCAATGCATTTGTTAATCAGTATTGTTTATAAAAATGATAAATATTGTTGATTGTCCATTTCTGTCATAGAATTTTCATTTTTGAAGGCAAAACTAATGATTGCGCAGAAAAAAATGCATTTTATATATCCAAAAGTGCTTATTTATTGAATTTGTTTATGAAATTTGTTTATAACAATCAAAAAAATAATACTTAAGTGTTTGATTTTCGTGAAACATTGATTTTACTCGATTTCGCGGGAAAAAACGTGATGAAAAGAGCTTCCAGGCTTCAATGTACAGCAAAACTCGATTTTGTTCATAAATTTGTTTATAACAATTGAACGGATTGCAGGAACTTCATCTAAGTTATCAGGATTTCTTAAACGATTGCGAATCTATTAGTTTTTCACCTTTTTGAGGTAATATCAATAAATGATACAGAACAGGCGGCTCAAATATGGAAAATTATGTTTTTTTGGCATTTTGCAACTTAAATAATAAACAAACAGAGACTTTTTTGCGAAATCGGCCTCCACAGAGCTCTTAAAAATTCAATTGGCTTTAATTTAAAAAAAAAAGAAAGATAAAATCGGATGAAAATCGTAGGCTCTGGATCATTTGAACCCCAATTTTCTAATTCGCCCCACTGTGCGACTGGGTCGGCTACTGGGCTACGACA
>CAKNXH010058255.1:0-17968 GCA_932178445.1 Andricus quercusramuli | reverse complement strand
ACTCGAAGGATCGAGCGATATTTTCACTCGAGAAAATTTAGAGAGTATAATCTAAAATTGTCAAGTACACCAAACATCCTCTATATGCTTCGCATGCTTGTTTTCAAGGAGGGTAGGACAAAAAGTATCGTGTGTATCAAGGGCGCACAGCTATTTTGCCTCGTGCGACTGCCGCCCTCGTTTCGCTCGGACGGCAAGTTCACTCTCGTCAAAATAGCCTTCTTCACGCCCTCGTTACACCATGTACTATTTTCAACAAAAAGTTAAAAATTTACTCGTTCTCTGAGTAATATCAATTAATGGATTTAAATCAAAGATCAACACGATCGATTTCCTTCATTGCTAATTGTTTAATTTTTAATTAATTTCTCATAATTGAAATACAACTTTTAACTAAAATAATACAGAAAAGTACAGTTTCTTGCAAATTTTCCAACAAATTTCATTAGCACATTTTTTATTGGAACTTTTCATAACTTGTCCATAATTTGTTTAACAATTTTTATTTGTGTGAAATCTTTTTGCGGCAAAATGTAAAAAATATACACCATTTCGGAGTAACTTGAAATATTTAATTTAAATCGAAAATAATCAGAAACGACTTACTAATTAGTTCATGTAATTTACAACAAGTAAAATATTGGTCTGTTTTGTCGAAGAAAGTTCTTAAGCAAGTGGAAATTGTTTAAACAGGTAAGTAATAGGGATTGCCAACATAAGAGGATGTAATGGAATTTGCAAAAAAATACGTGCTTCTGCTTCATTCCAGTCAAAATTTACAATAATAAAAATACATGAAACTTTTAAATTAAAAAATTAAAAATGATCTGTGATAAAAAAACATACACACAAAAGTAGTATTTACGACAAGTACACTATGAAGCAATTTATCTACCTATAGAGGGTGGCTTTTGGGGAATTTTGGCATTTGGAGGGAGAAAAATCATAAATGATTTATCACGAGCGGTTCGAAATTCTGTGAGAAGTCTGTGCTTAATCTGCAATGATGCATTTTTTATTAATCATCATTCTAAGACGTGTCAAACTAGTTTAAATGAACCGCGGAGTGAATAACTAAGTCAACACCCACATTTATTGATTTAAACCACCCCCAAGGACTTTGACCTGCCCTTATGCAAAATATTAGATCCGAATCATCCTAATAGAGTGTGCCCATTAAGAGCAGTCTGAAAATGCGTTTTTTTACAGCCCGTACAAGGTATCAGAAAATAAAAAAAATTGTACACTAGGAAAACTTTTGGGACCAAAAAAACCAAACACCCTTAATAAGAAGAAATCACCCCGATACAATGTGCCCGTTAGGACCTATCTTGAAATGCGCCTTTGTACACCCCTTACAACATAAGGGTGTTTTTGTTTTTTTTTGGCCCCAAAAGTTTTACTCACCTACAACTGTTCTATTTTTGATATGTTGTACGTACTGTCCGAAGACGCATTTTCAGACCGGTCGTAATGGACATACACAGTTGAGGAGATTTTTGCTAATTTTGTTGTTAAGGATGTTTTTTTTTTGCCTCAAGAAAGTCAATCAAACGTTTTCCTCGAATACCATTTTTTTTGTTCTTTGATATGTTGTTCGACGTGTCCAAAGACCAATTTTCAGACCAGTCTCAATGGGCGTACTCAGTTAGGGAGATTTTCGCGAATTTTTTCATTAATGGTGTTTTTGTTCTTTTTGCCTCAAAAGTTTTCCTCGTCTACAATTTTTTCATTCATTGATATGTTGTTTAGGGCATCCATAGACGCAATTTCAGAGCATACTCAGGGAGATTTTCGCGAATTTTTTCGTTACGGCTGTTTTTGTTTTTTTTGGCCTCAAAAACCATTTTGTTATTTTTTGATAGGCTTGTTCGGGGTGTCTAAAGACGCAATTTAAGACCAGTCTCAATGGGCATACTCAGTTAGGGAGATTTTCGCGAATTTTTTCGTTAAGGATGTTTTTGTTTTTTTGGCTTCAAAAGTTTTCCTCTACTAACATTTTTCTTATTTTTTGATATGCTGTTCAGGGTATCCAGAGACGCAATTTCAGACCAGTCTCAATGGGCATACTACGTTAGGGAGATTTTCGCGAATTTTTTCGTTAAGGATGTTTTTGTTTTTTTGGCCTCAAAAGTTTTCCTCTACTAACATTTTTCTTTTTTTTTTATATGTTGTTCAGGGTATCCAGAGACGTAATTTCAGACCAGTCTCAATGGGCATACTACGTTAGGCAGATTTTCTCGAATTCTTTCGTTACGGGTGTTTTTTTTTTTTTTTACCTTAAAAGTTTTCCTCTGCTGCTATTTTGTTATTTTTTGATATGTTGTTCGGGGTGTCCAAAGACTAATTTTCAGACCAATCCCAATGGAGATACTCAGTTAGGGAGATTTTCGCGAATTTTTTCGTTACGGGTGTTTTTGTTTTTTTTTTTGCCTCAGAAGTTTTCCTCTACTACTATTTTTTTTATTTTTTGATATGTTGTTCGGAGTTTATAAAGACGCATTTTAAAATCGGTCTCAATAGGCACATTCCGTTAGGATAAATGGGACCTAATATTTTACGTAATGGTGGGTTGAGATGCATGGGGGTGGTTTAAATAATTAAATGTGGGTGTGTTGAGTTATTCAACCCGGATTTTATTTAAACTAGTTTGGCACGTCTTAGAATAATAATTTAAAAAAAATTTATTATCGCAAACTCAGCGCAGAATTTCAAGCCGCTATTATTTCATCACATTGAGGGAAGTAATTTTAAGAAGTCCAGTTAATTTGCACTTGTTTTATTGAAATGTACGCCCTCCAGTCGCATATTCGTAAAAATGGAGGTTTCCCATGTATTTTCAATGGGAGAATTGAGGAGGTAAGCGGATCCCTAATCGTTGTTTGCTCGAAAAAAAACAACGTATTCACTTATTTCGGGAACCTTACAAAATGAATCATTATCCCAAATAAAATTCGAAATCACCCTAATGCACACTAATCGCGCCTTCATTCGATTATGTTGCTGGATCACTTTTTTTTATAAGGATCACCGAGATACAAACGGATTAATTTTTTACTTGCTTTCAACAAAATGATTTTGTTGAATCAACCAAATCTTTTCCTCGATTCTAGTCAAATGCTTTCTTAAAGTATTTGCGAGAGTTTCGAAGCAATACAAAATTTTATAAAATCAACAAAAGGATTCAACGAAAAACTTGTATTGATTGAAGCAAACGTATTTAGTCAACTGGACAAAGAATTCGTTTATGTAACCAAAATATTTCCTGAAATCAACCAAATGCGGTCAACAAAACGATTTTGTTGAATGAACAACATTTTTTGTAGATATACGGCAAGTCACATTGTGGCGAGCCGCATTTACGGCAACACACATTTGAAAAATGTCACATTTGCAGTAGGGAAGACCACCCTACAGTAGATAACGAATCAACAGTATATAATACATAATTAAAAGCACAAACATGCTAAAATAATTTATTCTAATTTTGATTAATTAACACATATAATGCCCTAACTATTAATTAAATTAAATATTTCACATCCATTAGTATTTATAAATGAATGATGATGATCTTATGCAGGTTAATTATCTATTGTAGGGTGGTGAGAGGGTAGAAAGTGCGGGAGATAGAAAAGGAATTACACAAGAAAGGGGATGAAATAGTGTTTGACTGCTTTTTACTGTCATCTGAAATTGTAGAGCGTTAGACTTAGTTTCTTTTTCTTTTGTTAATTGATTTATTTCCGGAAAAGGGGCTGCACCTAAAAAATAAAACTGTAAGCTCTGCGCGTAGCTCGAAGGTCAGCGCCGAGCAGGTAGAATGGAACCTTTTCGCACGACATTATATGCAATGGATTAAGGAATTTGTTTTGACTTTTATGATTATCATTTTTCTTAAAGGGTTCAGTCAGTTCAAGTTAAGCCTTCGTGATGAGAGGTTCCATTTGTCAGTGTGAACGAGTGTCGTGTTTGGGATTCAGTGTGCACAAGTATCGTGTTTGGATTCAGTGTGAACGAGTCTCGTGCTGGATTGGGTATGAAGGAGTTTCTGTGTTGGATTCTGGCTGTTTTGCCAATTGTATGGATTAAAGTGTGACGGACTGGTGGCCATCCTTATAGTTGTACATTCTCTTATAAGGTCTGTAATTTCTGATTTACCTTGTGAAAACTATTTGATTCTCGGCTTTTTCCTCCACTCTTCAAGTGGAGGTTTTTTTATGCCAAAGAATAAACTCTTTCCTTTGCAAATAGAACTTGCCTGTTTTTATTTGAACCCCAATACACTCCACTAGAAATTAAGTGACTGATCAAATGCTCAAACAAATAGAAAGGAGGAAGCATGCCAGAAGGGGATGGAAATGAAGGGGGGTCGGCATTTTTGCCACTTTTGTATGAACTCAAGAATTTTACCAAATGAGAGATGCCATAATGTGACTTACCGCAAATGTGACCCGACGCATTTCTGCAAGTTCGATGTCAGCTTGAAATTCTTAATTCCCAGATGAGAAATGCTGCAATGTGACATTTTCAAAATGTTAATCCATGTTGTCCCGCCGTAATGTGATTTACCGAGGGCCACATGCCCCATCCCCAGGCAAAAGTTTACAATTGCCCTTACAGCAGTTGGATATTGCAGGATATCCCATCAAGGGGGAAATTTTCTGGGATGTTTTTGAGACGTTTTTGGGGTATTCAAAAGTTCAAACTGGGATATTTCAATGACTGCAATGTTCGAAGACATTTTAATATCCCAAAAACAAAAACATCCTAGGGTATCCCAGGATTTCGAATTTCTGTCTTATTTGAATATCCCGTATATATATTAAGGTGTCTGTAGGATATCTCAGGACATACACGCCAAAAAAAATCCGTATAATTTACAACACGATTGGTAAAAATGGAGGATGATAGTAGAGAACTAGATTACCAACAAAATAGGAATTTTTCAAAAGAGGGAAAAAACATTCTGCAAAATACAAATCACTAGTTAAAGAGGAAGCAAAAGTCCACTCTCGAGCTAAAGCATTGCTGAATTGAGGCCAAAAACGTTTCATTAAAAAAAGGTATATGTTCGAAGAAATATATGTGGAAGTTGACAACCTCAAAGTCACACTAACTTAAAATTGGAGCAGGCTCGGCTGTGAATCGTGATACAAAATTCAATTATTAATTTGGAAAAATAAATGTTGATGTAAAAGAGTTAACCAATTCCAAGAAAATTGATCAAGAATTTTCAGAATAAAATTACATAGGTTTTCAAAATTCATTTTGGACAGAGATTGAAAATCAAATTTTTAAATATTTGCAAAAAGGAAATATTGCATCCGAGATACGGGAATTCCGATTTATGATAAAAAAGTTTAGATCCAAAAAAAATATTATTTATCAAGAAAATCCAAATTAAAGATGACGATATCACAGTAGTATGACAACCAGTTTTTGCTAAAAATCCGAAATTTTTAAAAAGATTTTTAAAGAATTTTTTATACAATAAACCAAGTTTCGATAAAAATGTTGGTTAGGGGCCACTCAAAAAATACGTAACGTCTTAAGGGGGGTGGGGGTCACCACGAGCGTCACGCCAATGTTAAACTTACACAAACTTACTATAGAAAAAGCGTTAAGTGGGGAGCGGGGGGCAGGAAAAAGGGTTACGTTTTTTTTAAACGGCCCCTTATCCAATATTGATATTATAGTAGATTTTTCAAGAAGTTCAGTTAATTCTACTGGTTTTCTGTACATTTCACCTAACTAACAGAAAAATTTATACAAATGTATGGAAAAATCCAAATTCGGTACATTTTAATGGAGATTAAATGGTATGTTCAGAAAAAATGAACTTCTAATATGGATAACATGTCCAAATTGTTTCGATCATGTCAATTGTTATAAAATCTTATTTTTAATCCTGAACGTCAGCGAAAACTATCAGGAAGACTCAATATCCCGAGACCTAGACGACCTAGACTGCCACAATGGGTTACCATGACCCTCATTTTTTTCAGAAATTATACTATCTTACATTTTTAGCTAAAAAAATTAAAAAATTGATAAGCTAAAATATTTGATTAAATCGCCCAACGAAAGAAAAGTATTCATCGTTAGAGGGTTTTGTTTCTTCTTAAAGTAAAACTGCGGAACAGTCACTCGCCGATTTTGATGAAACTTTGCAAATTTGTAGAACTAGGGAAAATAATCGACACATATTTTTTTCTATCGGCTGAGAAACAATTCTAAGGGTAGAAAATAATCCTCGTATGTGAAGGGTAGGCACCATATTGGATCCACCATCTTGAATTTCGTAATTTTGACCTCAGATTTGGATCCAGCGGCATCAAAAACCCCATAAAAGCATCTCACCTTTTGAATCACTTGACTTGTTGCGGTTGAAACGCGAAGATCATACTCTTCATATACGAGAGGTAGTTTCTACGCTTAGAATTGTTTCTCAGCCGACATAAAAAAATACGTGTCGATTATTTTCCATAGTTCTACAAATTTGCAAAGTTTCATCAAAAGCAGCGAGTGACAATTCATGTTTACTTGTCAGAGGATTTCTTTGGATTACATATAGTCACCTGTTTACATATGGAAGATTTTCAACGACCTAGGGCCTAGGATCAACAGGACATGTTTTAGAACATTTTGATTTTCTGAGTGGTGGAAATAACCTCATTTTCTTATATTCGCATATAAACCACTATCACTCTAGAAATTAAATTTTTCTTCATTCAAAAAGAGCTTCTTTAGATATAGGTACATATTTCTGACTTCCCTTTCTGGACGATAGATAAGTTCGTAAAATGAATAGAGAAATAAAAAAAAATGGTAAAAAATTGTACAAACACTGCAACTTCAAGGTGAAGGTACAGAAGGACACCATTAAGAAGCCACGTACTTTATACTATTATAGATAATGCCACTTTAATTGTTAATTTTTCAGAATCATAATACATTTTTCAATGTATAAACTTGATCCCAAAATGTCGTCAGGGTTTTTGGACACTTAGATTTTAAATGGCAATAAGTTATCGAAAATTGGGTTATGTCACGGTGACCGGATGTGACAGTTTCGTTGGAACAAAAAGGTGTGACCTAGGGTTAAAAAATGATGACAATTAAAATTAATGATTAGAAACTGCCATGGAAGTTTAAACCTTAATATTATACGTATGTTATTTGTCTTTTTGATCCGTGGACCATGGAAAGACGCAGAAGACTCAAGTTGTTAGAAAACATCATGGGATGGGGCAAGTATGGATGCGTGGGTGTAGAGGGGGTGGGGCGTAGGTCGATACGACAAACTATTGTCTGTGGGTAAAGTTGTCGTGAGAACTAGCCGAAAGAGAGCATTATAGTGGTCACGTGATTTTGTGATCCTTTAGCTTTCACGAATCACGAATACGTCCATCTCATCTCTCATTCGAAAATACCATCTTGTATACATTAGGGCCTATGCTTAGGGTGTTCTAAAAAGCTATTTTTTTTATCACGCACCCCCTTAACTTGTTCCATGTGGTGAAAAAATAAATTATTATTAAAAAAAAAAGTTTGAAACGCGGCCATGGGACCTTACACAGCCCTGAAGTGATTAAAACTATTAATTGACATTAATTTACGTCAAAATAATCAGTATTTAGCAGGAAATACAACTGATGGTACCAGACGCCGACCAAAAATAATTTGTCCCAATGAGAACAAAAATGCTATCCCTAAATGTGGAAAACTACCCTTTATAGGGGTTCACATATCAAATTGTGCAATTTTAAAATTTACACGTACAGTCGAACTTGAATTTCAGCAACCTTGATTTGTGCGTTCCGAGAATTAACGCCGCGCTGCTGTTTTGGATGTCTGGTGGGATGTGCCGTGCTCACCGAGGTGCTCACTGAAGCGTGAAAAAATAGTAGCATAGCGATAAAGCGCTGTACCATAACAGCCTAGCTGGATAACTGCGCCACGTTGCGTTACATGGCGTCAGTTCACTCTCAGCGTTCATACGGTATTGATGTTTACGTTCGGAGAACCCCCAAATGAGTCGAAGGTCAGAACCAAAACATTGCACAAATTCAAGTTCGACTGTAATTCTTTGAATATTTTAGTATTTAAATGTCTTGCTACTATACAAGGTATCCCAGACTCAAGTTTTCGGACTTATATGGCTGAATAAACATTGAAAAAATAAATCTAAAATTCCTTTTCCAAAAATCAGTTGAAGTTTTTGAGTTATTAAATATTCAAGCTAGACTAATCAGGAGCGAAGTATAAACAGCCGTGCGTAAGTAAGCGGGAGTCCAACGTAGTGTAGAGTGTAGACTGTAGACTGTAGTGACTGCTGTTCTTCCCTCGCTAACCCCACCTCGGCGCTCGCTTCAATAACACCACGTTGGACTCCCGCTCACGTACGCACGGCTGTTTATAGCACGCTCCTGATTGGTCCAGCTTAAATATTTAATAACTCAAAAACTAAAACTTCAACTGATTTTTGGAAAAGGAATTTTAGATTTATTTTTTTTTATGTTTATGCAGCCATATGAGTCCGGACACTTGAGTCTGGGACACCCAGTACACGAACGAGGAAAAAAGTGATATTGAAAATTTTAACTTATGTAAAACTGTAAAGAGTAGTTTTTCATGATTAGGCGAAGTATTTTTGGTCTCATAAGTTCTTTTTTCCTCTGCGTCTGAGGCAGTTAATTAATCATTTTGCGGCGACTGAGGCCTCAGCACCACGATTCAAACTTTTTTCTTTATAATACAAATATTCGCATTTATTTTTTCACCAAATGGAACAAGCTTAGGAGGTGCTTGATAAAAACAAGAAACATTGGGTATTTTTAGGACACCATAATACACACCGTGCTGAATTTTATCTAAGGGGCCATTCAAAAATACGTCATACTAATGGAGAGTGGGAGGGGACTATGAAATTACATATATACGTGGAAATTCATCACGATGGGGAGGAGAGTGAGGGGTCTGAAAAATACAGCGTGCTATACAATTTTTGAAACACGAAAACAAATGAAAGCGTAATTAAAATTTAGTTTAGATTTAGCACTTTATGTTGGTTGGATTATTGTTTGTTTGATTATAAATAATATTCAAAGGTATATGCGGATGTAGAAAAGTGGTGCTTCTTACACGCATTTAAATTGCTTACAAAAGAAAAAGTATATATTTAAACTCAACCTGGCGGCGACTTAATGATTAGGTGAACTTAAAATTTGTTATTTCATTACTCTATAATAAAATTGAAAGGGAAATATTGTGCAAAAACTATTTTTGAAGTAAACGTAAAAATCTGTGATTTTGCACAAGTTAAAAATTTTTTAACGTAAAAATTACTTTTCGTCTCAAGGAATCTGAGGCTTGTGGATTAAATTCCACTATTATCTATTCACTTTGCGAAGGGGAAGGTGTTTTGATTTATTTTTAGAATAATTAAGTTAAAAATTGCATGATATGTAGGTTATTTTTTTAAATGTTTGAATATGAATGGAATTTAGCAGGACAATTATTTTCAAATTACAAATTTAAAAATTAATTATTTTCAAATTAAAAATTGAAAAGTGAATAATTTTGACGAAAGAATTCAAACAGATTCAAAAATATTGAAATATTTTTAAATAGTCATTGTTCTGGTAATTTCAGTTCATATCATTACCTATTAAAAAATATTTCTCATACTCATATTTATTTACATTTAATTAAGGTTATATTATCAAAGAAATTATTTAGTGACAAATATTTGGTGGTTTCAAATGCAAAACGGTACCTATCAAAATTACTCGTGGTAAGTTTTAACATTTTACGCAAGGTATTTTTTACGTTAAAAAATCTTTGAACTGTGCAAAATGATTGATCTTTACATTCACTTCAAAAACAATTTTCGCCCATATTATTTTCTTTTAAATTTCATTATCAGATTTTTTGCACTCGTGCACTTTTGAATATTATTTGAAATGAAACCAACAGTAATTTATCGACTATAAAGTGGTCAATCAACTCTGATAGCATATTTTACTGGTTGGCACCAGTTCTTCGTTCAAAGCAAGAATATTTTGATTTTTTTTACAATAAAAGTTTTTTAAAATTTTTAAAGAAAAAAGAAGTTTTAAAAAGTTATATTGCACTGTTTTTTCGAACGCCTCGATGAGGTCCTGTAGGGAAAATTGACACTGGACAAGTATGTTAGAAATATTTTTGACTTTTATGAAATTTACTTTTTTTCGGCTTTCAGAATAACCAAAAATTAAATTTAAAAAACTCTTACACCGAGTGAAGAAATAACTATCTAAGGTTAGTATTATGGAATTTTCCGTAACGTTAGCACGGAACAATGTGGAACTGGGGTTTGTCTTAAGGAAAATTCCCTACCGGTAGACAGTTTGGAAAAATTTAGTAAATGTTACAGAAATTGCCTGTATTTTTTTTAATTACTGATAATTCTGTCAACTCTGCAGAAAATTCAATAATCTTTACAGAAAAACTATGCTGTCCCTATTTTAACTGAAAATCCTGTAAGGTATAAGGAAGAATATTTTTCTGCGACCATTAAAAACTTTTAGTTTTCAATTAGAAACCCATAAAAATCTCGTGAAATCTCTTGAAATCCTTTCTAAGCCATACAATATTTAATGATTCTTATTGAAAATCCCTTGAAATATTCTTGAATCACTTTAAATCCTTAGAAAATCTGTGAAATCAATTGAAATGTTTAAAATCCACTTTGGAAATGTTATGAAACCTCTTGAAATGATTTTAAATCCCTCCAAATCCCATAAGATTCTTAAATCTGTTAAATTGGTTTGAAATCCCTTGTAATGCTTGGAGAATCCTTGAAATCTCTTGAAACCACTTGAAGTATTTCGAAATACTCCGCGAACGTTGAGATTTTTTTCAACTTTTCAATACCCAAGGATATCTTCCGAAATGTTATCAAATGTTTTGAAATCTTAATACCAAGTCAACGCACTCAAAATTTATATGATCAACCCCTTTGGTATTAATGAGTTAACAGGAATGAATAATTAAAAAAAATGAAATTAAGTTTAATACCCTTATTAAAGTAGATAATTTAAGATCTCTATCTGCAAGAATAATGAAATATTTTGTCGCCATAATGATCACAAGTTAAATTAACAGTTTTAAATAAATTGTAAGTTAGCAGCAAATTTCATTAAAAAATTTTAAATGTTATAAATGGAGCAATCTCAACTCATTCAAATGCCAATCAGGTTTTCAACAACAATGAGTGCTAGGTTTTTGAGACACTTTGTTACACCACTTTTTTCAGATAATATAATAATTGATTACTATTTATTTTTTAGGTTTACTTTATTAATCTGGAAAAACTTTGTTTATCTGGAAAATTTCTAACAAATTTTTTTCATTTTTCAGGATTTTACGAACTTTTAGAAAAAATTGGTGACAGTTTAAAAGATAATTACTACTTTTTGTTGCCTGGATTTAAAAATACTGGATTTAAAAGTACTTTCCATTTAAACTGACTCGATTTTTTCCTAAAATTGTCTTAAAATCTTCCGAATGTTCAAAAATACACATTTTGTTTTAAGTTTGTACATTTTTTAAAAATTTTATATTACTTTTTATATGTATTGAAACCTTCTAAATATCTTTTAAAATTATTCTAACTTCTCCTACAATTTTGAAAAAATGCTGCTATATGGAAAAAATTGCCTTAAAATTGTCCAGATTCTTTTGGGACTATTTTGGAAATCTTTTGGAATGTTTTGAATTCTTTTTGAATATTCTATGAAAATAAATTTTTTAAAATGAAAAATCATTGTTAATTTTCTCAGAGATTTTAAGAACAAAATGTTACTATCGTAAATCCTTTGAAAATTGTTCAAAAGCTTCGAATTTTTAATTCAAAATCTTAAGAAATTTACATTCTGTTTAAAATTATATAAAAATCTTTTCAAATAAATTTTTTTTTTATATTTATATATTAATCAATTTAAATTTTGTGGAGAAATCTTATTATCAGCACCGGTAATTTTTTTGCCATCGGTTCCGACAATGTATAGAAAATACTCTTCATAAATTAAGATATTCTAATTTTGATTCCGTAATTTAACTTTTCTCGCCTCTTTCAGAGCGTGCAAAAGTTTGCGAATTATAGTGTGGTAGCAAAATTAAAAAATGTATCTCCCAATATTAAGAAACAATTACAATTAAAATTTTCTCTTTTATCAATAATATTTAGAAACATTCAGAAGTAACTGTTATCATTAAATAATATAATTGCTCATATGGAAATTTTGTTTTACTAAATTGATAGCGCAGAAAATTGTTAATCTTTATTAATAGATAAATACATACATTCACCAGACTTTCTGTATAGGAACGTGCGAGTGCACGCGTTATATGAATTCCTAGAATTGCTGTTCCACGCAGTTTCTCAGGGGGCAGGGCGAGAGACGGTTGCGACTCCGACTCTGAAGGGACGCAATACTACAACTCAGTCAAGTAGATTGCTCAATGTTATGGAAACGGTTCAGGCGGCTCTGTCTGTTTACGTTTCGCTGTATGCGCTATATGAACGCAAGGTTATTTTCAGGCAACCCCCCGAGATTTTTCGTCTATAGAGAATCTGGTGTATAACCACATTTAATGTCGTCAATGTGTTATGTAAAGAATCCCTTTGTCATTTTTAAAACATTTGGTCGAAACGTTAAGAGCAAAATATTATTTATTATTAAATAATCACTTACAATTGAAATTTTCTCTTTTAGAAATAAATTTTTAGAATTAAATTTCCTCATTTAAAAATTGCGATTTACAAAATTTTCAAAAATTCAAAAGAACAATCTGAAAACAGCCACTTAACCCTCATCACTTATGTACTTGGGGTCAGATCGACCCCAAAATCAACTTCAGACTAATATTTGAATAGGATCGCGTTTAAATTGAGACCTGTGCTGCCATCTGGTAAGAGTTTGAGGTCTCTACTATACGTTCAACATGCTACCGTTGAGCCTGAATGCCTCTACTGAATGAACAATTGTTTTTGTTTAAATATACCTCCCATACGATCTTCAAAATAATTATACTTTTTGAATCAGATATACCTGTACGCATTCTTTTATTGACACATGATATTAGAAGAGTATCCAAAACAAATTTTAGTTATAAATAATAAAAATTGTGGAAGTTATGGATTTTTTGAATAATTAATTTTTTTGTAACTTTTAAATTTTGAGAATTTTTTTATAGACTTCAAAATAGTTTTTATTTTAAAGAGACAATCAGAATCTAATTTCTCTACATTAAATAGAGTGTAAATTTTGTCAACTTGAAAACTTGCATACAATCAGTATGACAACCTTTCAAAGTCAGCTGGGGTCAATTTGACCCCATATAAATAATATGTCATTTTTCGGAGGTGAAAGTGATGAGGGTTAAATTCGTATTCACGCAGTATGCAACCAATCGGCACGGTGGTCGGGAAGCAAAAGTGAATGTGGCATGCTCTTTCGGGTACCTAGGAGTGCTCAAAAATCATTGAGACAAAATCTGAACAGATCCTTTTCGCGAGAAAATCACGTTTTTGTTCAGTCAAAAGTACCAATAATCGGTTTTTTGAGATTATCTCCTCGGAGATGTATTTTATCTCAAAAGTTGTTCTTGTATGATTTATAGAGAATTAAATTACCTTTCGAACGAGTCCTATAACTTTGAAAAATATTTGTTGGTTGCCGAGATAGAGCGCATATCAGTAGGCCATAAATACCGAAAATGGATTTTCGGGAATATCTCCTAAAGGATGATCTTATCACTAAAGTACTTCAAACATGATTTGTAGAAAATTTGATTACCTTTAAAATGAGCCCTATAACTTTTAAAAATATTGATTGGTTGCTGAGATAGAGCGCATATTAGTGAAGTCAATTAGTGAAAAAAATTGGTTTTTCCAAGATACCTCCTCAGGAACGTATTTTATCCATAATATGATTATCGCTATTGGTAGAAGACTCAATTGCCTTCAAAATGAGCCCTTGAACATTCGAAAATGTTTAATAGCCACCGAGATAGAGCGTCTCAACCTGGACCCTTTTTGATCATTTTTCACGAAAATCGTTGAAAATCAGTTTTTCAAAAATTTCTCATGTCTTAAGATGCTAAAAAAAAGTCGAATCAAAATCTGAAAAAATTCTATTTATGAGAAATTTCTGAAAAACTGATTTTCAACGACTTTCGTGAAAAATGATCAAAAAGGGTCCACGTGAGACGCTCTATCTCGGTAGCTATTGCACATTTTCCAATGTTCATGGGCTCATTTTCAAGGCAATTGAGTCCTCTACCAACACCGATAATCATATTATGGATAAAATACGTTCCTGAGGAGGTATCTTGGAAAAACCGATTTTTTTCACTAATTGACTTCAATAATATGCGCTCTATCTTGGTAACCAATCAATATTTTTAAAAGTTTTAGGGCTCATTTTAATGGTAATCAAATTTTCTACAAATCATGTGCAAAGTACTTTGGTGATGAGATACATCGTTTAGGAGATATTCCCGAAAATCAATTTTCGGTATTTATGGCCTACTGATATGCGCTCTGTCTCGGCAACCAATGAATATTTTTCAAAGTTATAGGACTCGTTCGAAAGGTAATTTAATTCTCTATAAATCATTCGAGAACAACTTTTGTGATAAAATACATCCCTGAGGAGATATTCTCAAAAAACCGATTATTGGTACTTTTGACTGAACAAAAAAGTGATTTTTTTTTATCGGGTATTGAACAATAACGAGTGCGAAATTTTCGAGAATTATTTCGTTCCACCTATTTTTCTGGATATGATTGTTTGAAACTAATCTTTGACTGTCTTGAAAGAAAGACCAAAACTTGTATTTAAAAAACAGAGTACACTCAACTCCCCATATAAGACTAACGCGTTGAGAGTGCGACCCTCGAGTTGTTTGTCACGCCTGACTGAGCACATCCTCTCTTTTGGCTTCGCGGCTCCTCTTATCACGAAACTGTAGATGCCATCAGTTCTAGGAATTGCGTAAATCGGGGGTTCCTATAAATTTTTATTTTTATAAATATTGTAAAAATTTTGTTCAAAAGTTTAAAAATGTTTATATTTTAACGAACGTAAGAATAAATAAAGCGTATATATTGCTATTTGGGGTTCAAAGCTCTTATTTGTGGCGGGTCTCTAAATGTTTATTTAACGTTTAAATTCAGCTAGGCTTATGTGTGTATGTGTGTGCGTAGCTTAACAGTAAACAGTACTGTTTCGCAAAGCGTGGTTCAGCTTGCGGTGATGTGCAACAATAAAGCACATGAGGGTATGTTTGCTGGTTGTCACGGGGGATGGAGTAGTAAACACAGGTTCATCACCTTGTGCATCTACCACCCTCAATCGCACTAGCGACGTTGCCAGTGTCACCAAACTGGTTGAACCTGTTAGTATCTTCATTCTGATTCTTCCTCTTCGGAAGTTAACCACTGACTGAGTGACTGGCCAGCCATTCAAAGTCTCAGAAATCCAACATGACCAATTCCTTAGGAGCGGTTCAAAAACTACCTCACGCTTTTTTGAACAATTTTTATACTCCTCCACTTTTTCCTCACAGGTCATGCCACAAAGCTTGAACCCATCATAGTGACTGACGAACACAAACACCCTCCACCCCCTGCCTTTTTAAGGAGAAATTCGTTCTTTGATTTCATTTTATACGGAACTAAAATAAAATTCAAAATATACAATCATAATATTTTATCAGACTTCACAACCAAAAATAGTAGCTCTCAAAACAGGCGAAATAGGATGTTTTTTCACAAAAATAAGGGAACAGATTTTTTAAAGTAAAATTAATATATTGGTAGGATATAGAATTCAATGTAAAACGGTTAAGATTTTAGGTTGAAATATATTCCATTTTTAAGAAAATAGTTAAATTTTCAACAGTAGACTTTCAAACCCGAAAAGATGAATTTTCAACCAAATACTTACACTTTTAACAAACAAAATATTGATTTCTGACTAAACAGTTTGCATTCACAACCAAATAGTTGAACTTTCAAGCAAAATAGACGATTTTTTAATTGAATAACTGAATTTGCAACCTTAAAACTAGAATTTTCAACCCAATGCTGAATTTTCAAACAAAGAAAAATTAACTTCAACCAGATAAAATTTATCACGAAATTACTGAGTTTCTACCAAAAGATATCAATTTTTAAACCGAACAGATACATTTTTCAGAAAAGATTTTTCAGTCATCAGAGAAAAAAATTGCAACCAAATTGTTAAATATTCAAACCAAGAAGGCGAATTTTCTAGAAAAACACTTGAATATTCAACAAAAAAATTAATTTTCAACCAGCAAGTTAATTTCTAACTAAATGGTTGAATTTTTTTACGAAAATAATAGAATATTCAAACCAAAAAGACGAATTTTCAACAAAAAACTTAATTTTCAAGCAAACAGTCGAAATTGTATAACTAGAAACAATCAGTTTTTAACTAAAAATGGAATATTTTAATTTGCAGCTGAACAAATTGCATTTCAAGAAAACTGATTTTCAACATAACAGTTAAATTGTCAACCAAAGAGGTGCATCTTCAACTAAAAAATTACATTTCAATGAAGTACTTTAACTATCAACCAAGTAGTTGAATTTTTAATTCCGAAGATTAATTTTTTACGGAAAAAGACAAATCAGAACAAAAATAATACATGAATTTTCCACAACATTTTTTTAATTTCAACTAAAAACTATCAATTTTCAACCAATAATCGAATAGTTAAATTTACGGTTATTGACATATTTTACATTAAAACAAGAATTTTCAACAAAATATTCAAATTTGCACTCAATATGATGAATGTGTAACCAAAGTAGTTGAAATTTCAAGTTTTAAGCAAGTACTTGAATTTTCAACCGAAAAAGATGAATTCTCAATGAAAAAATTTATCACTTGAATGTTCAACTAAAAACAATAAATTTTCAGCCAAAACTCGCATAGTTACATATTTAGTTTGAAAAAAAAAACTAATTTTGAACAAAAAAAATTAGTTTTCAATCAAAAAGTTAAATCTGATTGAGTTCCAATAATCCAGTTCGCGTTTAGCCCCCCCCCCCCCTTAGGCATGAATCGTCGCTAAACATGCAGCCCCCCCCTACTCTGTCAGTGTGCTGTACCCGTAGGAAGAGAAGAATTAAAAAAAATTAATATTTTCATATTCAAACGAAAGAGTGAGCATTATTCAATTTTTTTGAATGTGCTAATTTTCCATCGGGAGAAGTGCCCAACGAAAGAATAGGTTTATCTCCGAAACCAATTCTTTTCTATTTCCTTAACGAACGCCACTTGTGTTGTGTTCCATGCAGGCGAACATATTTTCCATTTTTTAAATTCCTCTTAATGCGAGCAGTAGAAACACCTCTCATGGTTATTTTTAATTTCATACTTACATGCTGTATTTTGGATTAATTTAATTCTTTCTAATCCGTCCACAAAATGCGTGCACTTACATGATTTCTATTCCTCCGTGTGCAACATAAGTTTGAAAATTTCATTTTTTTTTGTTATGGTTATTTTTAATTTCATACTTACATGCTTTATTTTCGATTATTTGAATTCCTTCTAATTGCAAGTTGGCTACTAAACATCTCCTCTCCTTCCCTAAACCCTAACAACGGTTTCAGATGTTTAGCAGTCAAGTTGCAAAAATTTAACCTAAACCACAAATCCAAATTCAAACCAAAAAAAAAGGTAGGCAGGAAATTTAAAAAATTTTATTTCGATTATGCTGGATAGATCGTTTTTTGGCTCCGTATACTTTTTTGTGGTTGTGTAATCCATGCACGTACATTAAAAAATAATTTTAATATAATTTAAATCTGTCTTGGAACACATTTAAATTATATTAAAATTATTTTTTAATGTACGTGCATGGATTACACAACCACAAA
>CAKNXH010058254.1:49246-60446 GCA_932178445.1 Andricus quercusramuli | reverse complement strand
CTTAAATCATCTTTTTGGTTGAGAAATTGAACTTCTTTGATGAAAATTCGTTTTTTTTTCAGTATAAAATAATTTTCTTGATTGAAAATTTAACTATTAGGTGGAAAATTCAAATGTTTGCTTGAAAAGGAACTTTTTTGTGGAAAATTTAGATTTTCGGATAGAAACATTGAATGTTTGGTAGGAAATTTGAATGTCTTGTAGAAAATTCATCTTTTTGGCTTGAAAATTTAACGATGTTGCAAAAAGTTAAACTACTTGGTAGAAAATTCAACTATTTTGAGGAAAATTCGTTCTTTTTATTGAAGATTATTTTTTTGTTCGAATAAAAATTAATTTTTTTCGATTCAAAATTCAATTATTTCCTTAAAAGCTTAACTGTTTTGTAAAAATCTGGTCTTTCGGCTTGAAAATTCAATATTTTGAATGAATTTTTTTCTTCATTGATTGAAAAATATTTTCTGATTGAAAATTCAATTCTTGTTGAAAAATCGTCTTTTTGATTTGAAAATTCAGCTCCTTTGGCAGAAATGTGATCTTTTATGGTTAAAAATGTAAATTTTGGTTGAAAATAAATCTATTTTGGTTAAATATTCATGAAAAGAATGTAAACGGCAAAAAATACGTAAGGGGGGGGGGGGGTCAAAACTTGCGGACACTAACAAAAGAGTACGTGGTTCAAAATTTCAGAAAAAAACTTTACGTAATTCATGCACGGCCCCATTCTGCTACAATATTGCTGCAACATTGGTGCAACATTGCAGCAATATTGCAGCAATATTGTTGGGAAAATACATTCATATATTGCAGCAACATTACTGCGATATTGCAGCAACATTGCAGCAATATTGCAATGGAATATTGTTTGGGGAAGTACATTCATATATTGCAGCAAAATTACTGCAATTTTGCCAACGTTTTCATGCGATATTGCAGCAACATTGCAACATTGAAACATTGCAAAATTGCGTGCTTCTGGAGTTCAAAGTTTAATGATTGCAAATGAAAAAATTGATAAATCTAAAGAGTATCCGTAAAAAAATTGTTAAAATGGAGAAGGTTATTGGTTTTCAAACCAAAGTTGAAAACCAGTTTTGAAGATGAAACGTTTTGAGATATCAAGTATCAATCAGACTTTACATTTGATAATACCCTTCGATTGAATTTAAATTAGAATTTAATGACTCAGGCGGTTTTTATTGTTTTTTTTTTATCAGCTGTGTCATTGCAATCTAAATTTAGGAATGAAAACTTGCATCAGCAATGCACGTGTCTCATTTTTTTTTCGAATGAAAGAAGACTCACAAGTGTCAGATTTGTTTGCTGAGAGAGGAACAATGCGAGAGAGACACTTGATGAGTGGATTGTGCAATTTGATTTTTTCTCTTGGATTACAAATTACTTTTTTGTCTGTCTCGTCAAAGTTCATATTTTTATTTCATTTTCGTTTTTTGAGTTTGTTGCAGAAAAAATTCTTAAAATAGCTCATACACATTGCGTTAGAAGAATTTTTTCAAAATATCATTTTTGGATAAAATTATTTTATTATTTTGATGAACTTATTACCATGTGATGAGAAAAAATGTATTTTTCCTTATGATTTTAGCATAAAAAGGAACTGAAAAAAAGGTTGAATTGAATCATTTTTCTTGATCAAACTCTTTATTTTTCTTATTCAGCATCGTCATATCTCGAGAGCGAGTTTTGGTTTTTGAAAAATTTTTTTTTTTTTTTTTAATCGCTATCCAAAGCCAATATTGAAAATCCATGCTTTAATCTCAAAATTCTCAGTCGATTTTCACGGAATTGGCCAAATTTTTTATCCATATTCAGAAAATTAATATTTCGAAAGCACGATTTTATTTTATCTTTAAATTGAAACTTGATTTTTTGGTCGCAATCCGCAGTCAAGCCAATTCAAATTTTAAGTTAGCGTCACTTTGAGACTGTTAAGTAAATCTATTTTCTCGAACCTGAATAACTTTTGTTTTGTTTTTATTTTTTACTTGAAATGTTAAAAAAATTATATTAGTTCAATTATATATTTGTTAAAAAATTATTGTATTTTGTTGAAAATTCGTCTATTTGGGTAGCAAAATTAATCTACTTTGTTAAAAATTAATTATTGTGAATGAGAATTTAACAATTTTTTGTTTAACATTTCGACTCTTTCAGTTGGATTGAACTGGTTGAATATTCGTTGGTTGTCAAAAATTAGTGTTTTAAACTGAAAATTTAACGATTCCATTTTTATTTGAAACTGTTTTGTTGAAAATGTAACTACTTCATTGAAAATTGACTTTTTTGCTGAAAATTCATCTTTTCCGGTTTTTAAAGAAATTTTTTTTCTAAAAAAATTTACTGTTTAGCTTGAAAATTTAATTATTTTGTTGAAATATCGTCCTTTTTACTTGTTTCGTCGAAAATTGATTTTTTTATTGAAAAAATTAACTACTTGGTTCAAAGTTAAACTACTTTGTGAAAAATTTATTTTTTTGGTTAGAGATTCGTCATTTCAGTTGAAAATTCAACTCTGGTGGTAAATTAAAATTTTTGTTCTTGAAAATACAGAAAACGTTATTTTTGCATTTTTGGTTGAAAATTTTTCCTTTAAAAGTTAAAAATTCCTTTCTTCAGGTAAAAATTTAATCTCGATTGTTGAAAATTCATAATTTTAGCTGAGGATTTAACTATTTTATTATTTTATTTTTTGTTGAAAATTAGTTTTTCAAACTGGAAATTTAGAAATTTGATTTTTAGTTGAAAATTTTTTCTTTTCAATACAAAATTCAACTATTTCGTCGACAATTCATCTTTCTTAATTGGAAATTGATTTTCTTCTTGAAAATTCTTCTTTCCCGGTCTTTGAAGTCAAAATTCGACTGTTCAGCTGGAAACACTTTTTTTAAATACAAATCTTTTTGGGTAGAAAATGAATATTTTTTGATGAAAATTTGTCTTTATGGGTAAAAAATTACCTTTTTGATTGAAAATTTCACTTTATGGTTGAATGTTGAACACTTTTCTTCAAAATTCATTTTTTTGTTTTGAAGATTCATCATTTTATGTAAAAATTCAAATCTTTGGTGGAAAATTTAACTGTTTTGTTGAAAATTCATCTTTGTATTTAAAAAATTAGCTATTACAACTATTTTCTTTGTCCTCTTTCTTTTTAAATTCCTATTTTCGGGCTGAATTATTGAATAATTGAATTCAACAGGTTGAGAATTCGTTTTTTTAATTTTTTTATGGAGCATTGATTTTTTAGTTTAAATTCGTTAATTTGGGTAGAAAAATAATCTTGTTTGTTGAAAATTAAACTATTTGGTTGAAAATTTATTTATTTTATTAAAAAATTTTTTTTTTGTAGAAAATGTACCTTTTTGGCTGAAAATTCAACTATTTTGTTAGTCCCCTTTTTTTAATTCATATATTCGGGTTGAAAATTTAACTATTTTGTTAAACATTCGTCTTTCAGAATTGAATTCAACTGGTTGAAAATTCGTTCTTAAAAATTAAAAATTGATGTTTTTTAGTTCAAATTCGTCAAGTTTGGGTAGAAAATGTACCTTTTTGGCTGAAAATTCAACGATTTTGTTAGTCCCCTTTTTTTAATCCATATTCTCGGGTTGAAAATTCAACTATTTTGTTAATCATTCGTCTTTCTTAATTGACTTTAACTGGTTGAAATTTCGTTCTTAAGAATTAAAAATTGATGTTTTTTAGTTCAAATTCGTCAAGTTTGGGTAGAAAAGTTACCTTTTTGGTTGAAAATTCAACTAATTTGTTAGTCCCGTTTTTTAAATTCATATTTTCGGGTTGAAAATTCAACTATTTTGTTAAACATTCGTCTTTCTGAATTGAATTCAACTGGTTGAAAATTCGTTTTTAAAAATTAAAAACTGATGTTTTTTAGTTCAAATTCGTCAAGTTTGGGTAAACAAATTCATCTTGTTTGTTCAAAATTTATCTATTTCGTTGAAACTTTATTAATTTTACTGAAAATTGATCTTTTGGTAGAAAATTTACCTAATTCATGGTTGAAAATTCATCTTTGTAGGTAAAAAATAAAGCTATTTGTTAAAGAATGAACTGCTTTATCCAAAACTTAATTATTTCGTTGAAAATTTAATTATTTTGTTTACAATTCAAATATTTTGTTAGACATCATTTTTGGAACAAGTTGCAATTGCCTAAGTGATTGTTAAACAAACGAAGCTTCAAGGAGAAATTTAAAGAAAATGTTGAAAACAAGGCATAAACCTTGCAGAAATCATAAAATTGTTTGTTGAACGTTTCAGTCTGTTTAAAGAAAGAATGACGAAATTTTTATTTCACAATTAAAAGAAATCGGCACGTGGAGACAAAACGAGGCGTTTCTAGCTGAGGACAAAGAACTTCCCAGATGGGGAATACCGAATGGGGATTTCTCATGAGTAAGCCAGTCCAATTGATCTTTGAGGAAATGGGGTGTCACCTTATGTTCTCTTATGCTTGACAAGTGGTAGGGTTATTTATTACTTTCAATCCGAAACTAATTTCTTCCTTTAAAAAACTCCCGGTTGAGTTACTATTTAAAAATTAAAATTATCAACCTTATCAATTTTATTTTCATTTTGAACATTTTGCCATAGATACCTTAAAATTTCAACAAAATAATTGAGCTCTCAGACTAAAAAACTTGCCCAATCCTCGCCCGATGCTCGCCCGATGCTCGCCCGACGCACAGTGGGGAAAAATGACTTTTTTTATTCAAAATAACGTACAGCCCACAAATATCGACCGATTTGGACAAAAAAATTTGAAAAAAGCTGATAAGATTTCTATGAAATTTTTCGAGGTTCATTTTCAAATTAGGCTTTCAATTTTTTTATAAATAAACAAATACGACGAAAAAAATTGTCATTTTTTCTATACGACGTTCCCGAAGCTCGTCAATAACAAGAAAATTGTTGAAATCGTCTAAGTTTCATAGAGTAACATTAGTTTAAGATGTTTTAATATTACATAATGGACAAAAAAATTGTTATAAACAAATTATTTTCTTGAAAGAATTTTTTGTAGGATTTTCCATAATTTTACGTTATTCAAGTCATATTGAAAGAAGTTTTGAAAAAACAAAATAAAGATGGAGAAATTTCTTCTTGAGATTATTCTTGTTAATATTATAAACAAATCTAAAAAACAAATGCATTAATGAGCCATTTTTCGACAGAAAAATTCGTTTTTCTACGCCATTTTTTTTATTGCGAATTTTACGATAATTTTAGCAAAATTCGTAATTTATTTAAAATAATTTCAGGATTTTTTAAAACAAATTTAATAAATAAATGCATTAATCAGGCATTCGTCGACAGAGAAATTTGTTTTTTTCGATGTCAGTCTTTTTAATTGGGAACTTAATACTAACTTCATTCACACTCATACACTCGACAAATGCCCGAATGATGAATTTGTTTATTAACTTTTTTTAAAAAAATTATGAGATTAATCAACAAAATTTGCATTTTACTAAAATTATCATAAAGTTCCTAATTTAAAAAATTGACACTGAAAAAACGAATTTTTGTGTGGAAAAATGCCTGATTAATGCATTTGTATATTAATTTTGTTTATAATATAAACAAAAAAATCCTAGGAAAACTTTTTTATCATAATATTGTTTCAATTGAAATTTCTCGCAGTATCTTTTTTTCAAATTAAATTGTTTCGCTAAAAATTCGTCTTTTTAGGAAAAAATTTAACTCTTTTTTGGAACATTAACCTTTTGTTTAAAATTCATATTTTGTTGCTAATAAGTTAACGGAAATATTTCTTGGGTGGAAACTTTTTTTTCTGAAAATTCATTTCTTTAATTTGAAATTTCATATTTTTTTAGTAGAAATATTGCATCTTTCTAGGATAAAAATGCAACTGTTTTGTTGAAAATTCAACTATTTAATAGAAAATTTACTTTTTGTTTACAATTCGTATTTCTCTGTTGAAAAGTCAATTGCCTTTTGGATGAAAATTCAACTCTTTTTCGGAAAATTTGTCATTTTGATTTAAAAATTCACCCGTTTGGTTGAAAATTGAACAATCTTGTTGAAAAGTCATAATTTTTGGTTAAAAATTCCACTATTTATCAGAAAATTAACTCATTGTTAACAATTATTATTTTGGTATTGGAAAGTGAACTACAATCTTCTTTGTATGAAAATTTAACTATTTTTTTAAAGTTCTTTTTAAATTAATCTATTCGGTTAATAATGAAACTATTTTTTTGAAAAAATTGGCCTTTCTGATTTCAAAATTCACCTGCTTTAGCAGAAATTACATCTTTCTTGGAAAAAAATGCAACTATTTTGTTGGAAATCCAACAATTTTGTTGAAAAGTCAAACTTTTTGGTTAAAAATTCTGCTGTTTTGTTGAAAATTTAATAATTTCGTAGAAAATTTACTTTTAGGTTGAATTTAATATTTTGGTGTTGAAAAGATAACTGAAATCTTTTTTGGATGAAAATTCAACTATTTAAAAAAAAAAAAATTTTTAATTAAAAATTCATCGGTAACTGTTTTGTTGAAAATTTCACTATTTCGTAGAGAATTTGCTTTTTGTTCAAAACTTATGTTTTTGCGTTGAAAAATGAGCTGAAATCTATTCTGGATGAAAATTCAGCTTAAACAAATTTGTCGTTTTTTATTAAACATTCATCTCTTTTGGTATAAATTTAATCTTTCTTGGATAAAAATGCAATTATTTGGTAGAGAAATCAACTATTTCGTTGAAAATTCATCCTTTTTGACTGAAAAAATTCGTCTTTTGGATTCAAAATTCAAGTTTGTTCGTAGAAACTTATTTTTTGTTATAAAATTTATATTTTGATCTTGAAAAGTCAACTGGAATTTTTTTGGATAAAAACTCAAATATAATATATTTTTTTAAATAAACATTCATCTGTTTTAAGAGTTTCATCATTTTTTGATAAAAAAGGAACTGTTGGGTAGAGAATTCAACCATTTTTTTAAAAAGTCATCCTTCTTGATTGGAAAAATTCAACTAAAATCTTTTTTAATATAAAATTCAACCATTTAAAAAATTTTTGTTTTGTTTTAAAAATTCATCTGCTTTGGTAGGAATTTCTTTTTTTTATGAAAATGCATCTTTTTGGTTAAAAATTATTCTTCTTTGCTTGAGTTGAAAGTTTAATTATTTTGTTGGAAATTAATCTTTTTCAATTAAAAATTCAACTACTATGGTAAATGTTAAAAGACATTCTTAAATTTTTTTTCGATTGAAGGCTGATGTCATTGGTTAAAAATTTAACTGTTTAGTGGAAAAGTTTTTTTTTCTTGTTTGAAATTAATTTTTAACTGAAAATGTAATGTTCCCATTTTTTTAAGATTGATCTTTTAGTTGAAAATTCTCCTTTTTTGGTAGAAAAAAATAATTTTCTTGGTTTGAAATTTCATTTTTGTTGGGTAAAAATGAATTAGTTTCGTGGAAAAGTAGTTTTTTGCTGAAGTCATATTTTTTGTTCGTCTTGAAGATTCAACAATTTAGATAAAATTTTCTTTCTTCAGTGAAAAATCTTTATTTGTTGAAAACTCGTCTTTCTGTTTTTAAAATTTCTTTTTTTTTGTTAAAAATTAAATTATTTTGTTGAAAATTCAAGTATTTTGTTAAAAAGCCATATTTTATAGTAGAAAATACATTTTTTTGTTTAAAATAAATTAATAAATTTTAAAATTTTAAATCTGTATCTGAAATACTGTTTTATTTCGTTTATAAAAGATTCTATGGTAAAATTATTTCAAGATTAAAATGTTAGTATTTGAATATTAATGACCAAGGAAAATGAAAAATTAGTCAAGGAAAAATCAGGGAATTTTGAAAATGAAGTTCTCGGACACCCTGCCTAATTCTACTAGCAATAACTAGCAAAACATTTTTGGAAATTAAAAATTACGTACAGTAAGGGGGGGGGGGTAGAAATATTTTGTTACAGGAGGGGGGGGGGGGGGTCTCAGAGAGGGCCTATAATCAGTTGCGTAATTTAAGTACGGCCCCTAACTATGTGGAATTAATCAAGTCTGGTTCAGAGGAGAGCGATGGGTAAGACTGGTAAGAGGATAGTAGTAAGGTGGTGGGTTTGGGGGTTGAAGACGGAAGGGTTCGACCGGCATTCCGCGAAACGGGGTGAGAAAGTGCGGGAGAGCGGGAGCATAGCCGGAGCCGGGAGCGCGGGAGCGGAGCGCGGAGAGGGGGAAAGAGCGCGGAGAGGGAGAACGAGCGTAGGGAGGGGGGTGCGCGTGGAGAGGGGGTAGAGGGTAGCAGGTCGTGCACGTGCCACTGGTTTGCAACCACTTCTGACGGTTAGATATATAGTACGTCAGTTCCATGCAGCTAGACTACTCACGAGAGGGACGACGCTATCGAATGAGAAGCTTCAATGCACTGCAAGTCTACACGTGGCAAATGCAACTATATACATAGACGGATAGATATGTGCAAGGATCGAGGCGAGGATATATGCCAATTCCTCGGATAGTGCGTTCAATATCAGCTCTTCCCTGTCCCGAGACCACTATTCCCCTATTCCCCTTTCCCTTCCCCTTACCCTAAATTTGTCTTGGCACGATTCTGTACTACTCAGATTTGTATTTTTTATACATCCCACCCACGTTAGCTTTTATATCATACGTTATACACTGATGAAGGCCCGCTATCTTATTTTGTTTAAAGAGATTCATGAATGCCACATTGTGGCCATTCTGTAGAAGTTGGAGATTTTTGAATTGGCTTTAAGGTTGCTCCCTTCTTTGCAGAATTTCTGTGTAAATGACTTTAAATTTTTAAGATTTCGAATCGAAATATATCGCATTTTTAGTAAAATAGTTGAATTTTCTATAAAAAGAATATTTTCTACAAAAAAGACCATTTTTTGACGAAAAACATTATTTTTCAAGCAAAAAGTTGCATAAACATCCAAGCAGTTGAACTTTCAAGCTAAAATGAGGAATTTTTACGAAATAGTTGATTTTTCAAACTACCAAGATGCAATTTCAACCAAATCTTCGAATTTTCGACGAAAAAATATGACTTTAACAAAATATTTGAATTTTCAACTATAAATAATTGAATTTTTAACCAAATAGTAGACATTTTTGTCGATAAAGATAAATTTTCTGTCAAATGACAATTTTTCAACCAAATAGTTAAATTTTCAACTAAAAAATATAAGTTTTCAACCCAATATGAAATCTTTAAATTTTCAGTAAAAAAATTAAATTTGAACAAAAATAAAATGAATTTTCAATCAGTTAAAATGTGTATTTCAACAAAATACATTAATTTTCTGCAAAATAATTGGATTGTCAACTAATAAATGGTACATTTTCAGCCAGAAATAGAATAGTTAAATCTTCAGATAAAAATTTTTTTTTTACAAAAAAAAAATTATTTTTAACAAAATAGTTAAATTTTGAACCAAAGAGGTGAATTAGAATACAAAATTTCAACAACAAAATTAATTTTAAAACCAGTAGTTGAATTTTCAACAAAAAAGTTTATTTTTAATCAAGAAAGTTGATTTTAACCAAATAGTTCAATTTTCAACTAAAAAGTATAAGTTTTCAGCTAAAAATTGAATCTTTAAATTTTCAATTAAAAAAATTAATTTTTAGCAAAAATAAAACGAATTTTCAACAGAATACATGCATTTTCCACAATGCATAGTTGAATGTTCAAGTTATAAAGCACACATTTTCAAACAAAAACGGAATAGTTACATTTTTAGATAAAAAAATTAATTTTCAACCAAAAAGAAAACGAATTTTCATCAAAATAGTTCAATTTGGAAACAAAAGAGGTGAATCTTTAAAAAAATGTTAACAAATTAGTTGAACCAAGTAGTTGAATTTGCAATAAAAAAGTTATTTACTAACCAAAGAGTTTAATTTTCAACCAAAAAGAAAGAAGAATTCTTTAAAAAAGGGGAAAATAGGGGAAAGAGTGTGAAGTTTGAAACATGAGAGTGATTTTCAAAGTTATTAAATCCGTAACGTTACTTCCACTGACACCCCCCCCCCCCCCCCCTCTAGTCATCAAACGTAATCTGATTGGTTGAAAATTTATCTTTTTAGGGTAAAAATTAGTTTTTTCTTATTTGCAATTAATTTTTTGAACTAAAAATGTAACTGTACGTTTAAAGTTTATTATAATGTTATTGAAAATTAGTTTTTACTGAAAATTTAAAAATTCTATTTTTATTTGAAAATTTATCTGTTTTAGGTGAGAATTCAACTCTTTGCTGAAAATCAGTCTTTTTTGGTAGTTGCAACTTCATCTTATTGGTTAAAAATGTATTTCTTTTGGTTGAAAATTGATCTATGTTGTTGAAATTTTGTTCCTTTTTTGGTTGAAAATTGATTGAACTAACTGAAAATTTAACCATTTTACTTTTGGTAGAAAATGTATCTTTTTAGTGAAAATTCATGAATTTGGTAAAAAATTAACTTTTTTTTAGTAGAAGATTCATCATTTTAGTTACAAATGTACTTTAACTATTCCAATTTTTGTGGAAAATTTACGATTTTTGATAGAAATGTAATTTTTTTCGTTGAAAAATTATCTCTTTTGTAGAAATTTAACTATTCTACTTTTTTTTTAGGAATTAATTTCTTTGGTTGAAAAAAAAATTATTTAGTTAAAAATTTATTTTTGTTGTTGATAGAAAATTCATATTTTGAGTTGAAAATTCCACTATTTGGTCAAAAATTGATATTTTTGGTTGAAAATTCATCATTGTGATTTTAATTAATTTTTTAATTAATTTTTCTGAAAACTCGTTTTTTTGTTTAAAATTTACTTTTCGAACAGCAAATTGAACTTTTATATTATTGGTTTTTAAATTGATCTGTTTTAGTTGAAAATTTATATATTTTATTGAAACTGTTTTTTTTTTGTTGAAAAACTATTGAACTGACTGAAAATTTAACCATCTTACTCTTGATAGAAAATGTATCTTTTTAGTTGAAAATTCATGAATTTGGTTAAAAACTAAATTTTGTGTTAGTTGAAGATTCATCATTTTAGTTACAAATTTACTTTAACTATTCTAATTTGTGTGGAAAATTTACGATTTTTGATAGAAATGTAATTTTTTTCGTTGAAAAATTATCTCTTTTGTAGAAATTTAACTATTCTACTTTTTTTTTA
>CAKNXH010058254.1:12177-35179 GCA_932178445.1 Andricus quercusramuli | reverse complement strand
GGCTTTGGAGTCTACTTTGGAATCTACTTTGGAGTCTATTATGAAGTCTATTTTGTCTAATCCTTTGAACTCTACTGCCTTTAGAGTCTACTTTGGAGTCTATTGCCTTTAAAGTTTACTTTGGAGTCTACCTTGTCTACTCCTTTGAAATCTACTGCCTTCGGAATCTACATTAGAGACTACTTTGTCTATTCCCTTAAAGCTTATTGCCTTTGGAGTCTACTTTGGAATCTAGTATGAAGTCTACTTTTTTCAGCCCTTTGACGTCTACTGCATTTGGAGTCTACTTTGGAGTATACTTTGTCTACTCCTTTGAAGTCTACTTTTTCGACTCCCTTGTCGACTCCCTTGTCGACTCCCTTGTCGACTCCTTTGGAGTCTATACTTTAGAGTCTACTTTGGAGTCCATTTTGTCGATTCCTTTTAACTCTACTACCTTTGGAGTCTACTTTGTCTAATCCTTTGGAGTCTATTGTCTTTGGAGTCTACTTTGGAGACTAATTGGAATGGAAGCTTCTAATGTGTCCCCTAAGGGTTTACATTTTTCTTGTATCTCTTCCCTATTCCTTTACACACGGTGGGTTCCGAACTACCAAGAGCAACAGCCTTAAGTACTTAGAGAATCTTTTACTCTAGAGGTACCGGTCCCACGACTCTCCGGAGATGAACAACTCCCTTGCTAGGCTAGTGTTCACCGCATGGGCCACCGAGGCTCTTCCAGAGTGCGAGGCGGGAATCGAACCCGCAAGCCGACGGGATGGGTCCAAAGCCTACGACTTAAACCCTACGACCATCGTCCCACTTTCTTTGGAGACTACTTTGGATCCTACTTGGTCTACTTCTTTGAAGTTTATTGCCTTTTGAGTCTACTTTGGACTCTACATTGTCTACTTCTTTGAAGTACACTGCCTTTGGAGTCAACTTTAGAATCTACTTCGTCTACTCCTTCAGAGTTTTTTTTTTTATTACCTTTAGAGTTTACTTTGGTGTCTACTTCTGAGTCTACTTCGGATTCTACTTTGTCTACTGCCTTTGGAGTCTACTTTGGAGTCTAATTTGGAGTCTACTATAAGGTCTACTCTGTCTAGTCCTTTGAAGTCTACTGCCTTTGGAGTCTACTTTGTAGTCTACTTTGTAGTCTACTTTGGAGTCTACTATAAAGTCTACTTTGTCTAGTCCTTTGGAGTTTATTGCCTTTTGAGACTACTTTGAAGTCTATATTGTCTACTTCTTTGAAGTCTTCTTTGGAATCTACTTTCTCTACTCCTTTAGAATTTATTGTCTTTGGAGTCTATTTTGGAGTTTACTCTGGAGTCTACTATGAAGTCTACTTTGTCTAGTCCTTTGAAGTCTACTGCCTTTGGAGTCTACCTTGTAGGCTACTTTGGAGTCTACTATAAAGTCTACTTTGTCTAGTTCTTTGGAGTTTATTGCCTTTTGAGACTACTTTGAAGTCTATATTGTCTACTTTGAAGTCTTCTTTGGAATGAACTTTGTCTACTCCTTTAGAATTTATTGCCTTTGGAGTCTACTTTGTCTACTCCTTTGGAATCTATTGCCTTTGGAGTCTACTTTGTCTACTCCTTTGAAGTCTACTGACTTTAAAAATCTACTTTGTCGACTCCGTTGGAGTCTACTTTGCAGTCTACTTTGCAGTCTACTTTGAAGTCTACTTTGAAGTCTACTTTGGAGTCTACTTTGTCTACTCCTTTGAAGTCTTTGAAGCCTTTCGAGTCAACTTGTCTACTCCTTTAGAGTCTATTGGCTTAGGAGTCTACTTTGGAGACTACTTTGGAGACTACTTTGGAGACTACTTTGTCTACTCCTTTGAAGTCCACTACCTTTGGAGTCTACTTTGGAATCTACTTTGGAGTCTACTTTGGAGGCTACTTTGGAGTCAACTTTGTCCACTCCTTTAAAACCTCCTGCCTTTGGAGTCTAATTTGTTTACTCCTATGAAGCCTCCTGCCTTTGGAGTCTACTTTTCAGTCTACTTCGGAGTCTACTTTACAGTCTACTTTACAGTCTACTTCATAGTGATTGTTAATAGAATTATAACAAATTTTTAATTTTTGATTGACCATAATTGATCCGCCCATTTGAAAATATAAATTCTGACTCCAAATTCGTAATCAGTGACATGAAAAACCCTTTAATAGAGAGTTCTGAGGAAATCGGTCTGATGAAACGTCCTACAGTTGTAAATATTTGACCATATCAGAAATAATGTAGTGCATTTCCGTAGATTTTTCCGTAAGGAACCCAAATCTGTTGGTCAAATTGACGAATATCTTCGCGTTCCGAAGTTATTTTTATTTAAAAATTCCAAAAAATGTCCTTTTTTGCACTTTCAGGCTAGCATATTTCGAAATCATACATAAGTTTTCATCCTCATGGTTGAATTTTCAATCAAGAAGATTAAATTTCTACCAAAAAGAAGAATTTTCTAAAAGATACATCAATTTCTATACACGTAGCTCAATTTTCAACCAAAAACGATTGATTTTCTGCCAAAAAGACGAATTTTCAACCAAATAATTGAATTCTTAAACTAAAAAAAATACATATTTAATCGAAAATGGAATAGTTAAATTTTCATTTGCAAAAACTTATATTCATAAAAAAATGAATTTTCTGTAAAATAGTTGAATTTTCAATCGAAAAATATGAAGCTTCACCATAATGTTTATTTTTGAACCAAATAGTTCAATTTTTAGTCCTCACTTTTTAATCCTCACTCGTTATAGCAGCCTCAAATAGAACCAGCCAGTTCGATAGAAATATGCTAATTTCTAATTCCAATCGCTAAATTTGCTTCCATAGAATTCTAAACTTTAAATTTTAATTGCTTCTAATGTCCTTCCTCCCTTCCTTGAATTCCCTCCTTGCAAAACTATAAAAGGCAAAATTTCAAATTAATCAAAATGTTGATACTTTGTAATTTGCAAAGTTTCCAAAAATAAATAATAATAAAGAAAATAATAATATTTATTTATTTTAATTTAATTTAATATACTTTGATATAAATAATTAATGCATTATTAAAACTGCACTTTTTTCATTAAGCAGGTCGAGATAAAAAAAAGTGTCAATAGTTCCACGAATTTAGAAAAAATAGTGTCAAAATAGTGCCGGAATTTTAAAGGATTTTACTGATTTTCAGGAAATTCGATTTCAAGGGATTTCGTGAGATTTTCAGATATTTCAAAGGATTTTACTGGATTACGAGGAATTTCAAGAGATTCCAAAGGATTTACAAGGATTTAGAAAAATTTGAAAGATTTGAAGGAGATATACGAGATTTGAAGGAATTCTAAGAGATTTTTAAGGATTTCAATAGTTTTCAATAAATTTCCGAAGATTTCAAGGGTTTTCAATCATTTTAAGAGTTTGTGAAGGATTCACAAGGATTTCCAAAGGTTTTTCGGAAATTTAAAAGATTTCAGAGTAATTACATGATTTCGAATGATTTTAAGGGTTATTATTGGGATTTATAGGATTTCAAGAGATTCCTAAGATTTTAAAGAATTTTACGGAATTTTACGGAATTTTACGGAATTTTACGGAATTTTACAAGATTTTTACTGGATTTTAAGAAATTCGATTTCGAGGGATTTCGTGAGATTTTCAGATATTTCAAAGGATTATACAGGATTAGAAGAAATTTTTAAGAGATTTTAGTGGATTTTAATGGATTTAAAAAGATTCCAAAGGATTTTCGAGGATTTTGAAGGATTTGAAAGAGTTTTACGAGATTTGAAGGAATTTGAATTTGAGGAAGTTGAAAATTCATTTTTTTTTAAATTCTACTATTTTTAAAAGTTTGTCTTTTTGGTTGAATTCAAGTAATTGCACATTTATTTTATTTGGTTGGAAATTAATTTTTTGTAAGTTTTTTCATTTTCAAAGAGCATTTAAAAATATTTTAATATCACTATTTCATTTTTGGTTAAAAACTTGTTTTTTTTTTAGTTGGAAATTCTATTTTGTTGATAAATCAATCATTTTGTTGCAAATTCCACTATTTTGTTGAGTTCAGGTCTTTTTTCCAACTTTTTAATACGTCCTGTTTACTTAAAAGTGCATCCGTTTATTTCTTAATCCAACTTCACAGTTTAAAATTGATTTTTTTTGGTAGAAAATGAATCTTTTTTGGTTTAAAGTTCAACTATTTTGTTGAAAATGCAATAGATTTCGACTCAAAATCTTATAAGAATAAAAAAAAATAATTGAAACAATTTATCCCCTATTAATCTCCTATTTTCGTGAAAATCACCTTCGTGAAAAAAATTACGGTCCTCAACGAGGGGGGACAGGGAGGGGCAGGAGGGGGCGAAAAAGCCCAAAATTGGTAACGTAATTTTTATAGGGCCAATAATTTGTCAATTATTTGTCAATAAATGTTAAATTTATATTCCGGAAAGTTCTGTTTTCCATTTTTTTAAATTAAATTTAAAAATATACATATTTTGAATTCAATTCCACGTGGATAGAAAATATGATTCATAACTTGATAAGTCGCGTGTTGTAATCATTTGTCATTTCGCAACTGTTTTTCTTAGGCCAAACTAGAATATTTTGAATCAACAGAAATGTGTGTGACTTTCTTATCAAATTAGTTCATTGGGCTGATAAATAATAGAAAAACAGAATGACTCAAAAATTGTTTCTTTCCTGTAACGCCAAAGTGGAAATTCCAAAATCAGATTTAAAAAAAAAAATCAGTGTTAATAATTATTATAATTTCTTTTATCCCAATAATTTTATTTTTAAATAAAAATTTTTATGATCCTTCAATAAAATATTTTTTAATCAAGTTCTATTCGGTTGAAAATTAACTTTTCCGTCGCAAATGCAACTGTGTTCTAAAAAATACGTCTTTTGGGCTTAAAAATTCAAATGTTTGGTTGTAAATAAATGTTTTTGCTTAAAGTTTAATCATTTTTGTTTGAAAATTCGACCATTTGATCCAAAATTCAACAATTGACTTAAAAAACAAAATATTGGTTGAAAATTGTATTATTTTGTTAAAAATTGAATTACTTTGTTAAAAATTAAATTATTTCTTAGGTTGAAAATGCAACTGTTTTTTATTGCAGTTGATTATTTTATTGTTTAAAAATTCTGAAAATATGAATTTGAAAATATAATTAAATATACAACCAAATAATGATAATTTTTAACAAAAAATATAAATATTCATCCGAAAAGTTTCTTTTCAACCAAATAGTTTAATTTTTAACCAAAAGTAATTGAATTTTCAACCTGCAAATATGAATTTTCAATCAAATCGTCGAATTTTCAAAACAAAAAAAAACAGTTTTTTTTCAACCAATAAAGATGACATTTATACCTAAAACAATTAATCTCCTTCCAAAAAGAAGAATTTCTAACAAAATAATTGAGTTTTTATCAAAATAATGACATTTTCAACAAATACTTGCTTTTTTGGCCTAATAGTTGAGTTTTAAATTAAATATTTGAATTTTTAAGATAGAAAGACGTATTTTTTTGGATAAAGTTAGTTTTTAACCAAAAAGTTGAATTTAAATTTTGTTTAAACATTTTAAATGACTTCCGAAATTGTCGGCAAGCTCAGGAAGGTTATAAAACAAATTTTTTAATTTTGAAAGAGGTTTCAACATTTTTAGAAAAAATTCGAATCACTTTTAATAATATTCAGAAATTTTTGAATAATTTGAAGGGATTTCAAAAAATTTTAATCAATATATAGATTTTTAAAGATTTGCAAATGTAATTCTGAATCTTATCGTGTTTCTAGCTCAAAAATGGAACTATTTGGTTAAAAATTCAACTATTAGGTTAAAAAAGCAACTATTTGTTGAACAATTTCTTATTTTGTGAGAAATTCAATTATTTTGTCTGCAATTATTAAAAGATGCGTTTTTCACAAAACAGTTGTGTTATAAACAAAATTATTAAATTTTAATCCGGGAATCTGCAACCCAAAAGTATGAATTTTTAACAAAAAATTAATTTCCAGACAATTTAGTTGAATTTTCAAACCAAAAAGATGAATTTTGTACAAAACAATGACATTTTCAACCCTGAAATATAAGTTATTAATTGTAGTTAATTTTTAACAAAATTGATCAATTTTTTTCTAAATAGTTTATTTTTCGAGCTAAGAAGTCGATTTTCTTAGAAGACAGTTGCATTTTTAAACTCAAAATATGAATTTTTGACCAAATAGTTCAATTTCCAATGCAAACATTCGAATTTTTAACAAAATCTTAATTTTTATCCAAAGTAATTGAAATTTCAATCCATAAATATGAATTTTTAACGAAAAAGTTAATTTTCAGCTAAAATAGTTGAATTCTCAACCCAAAAATATGAATTTTTCAAAAATGAAATTTTTCACCCACAAATATAAATATTCAACCAAAAAGTTAACTGTTAACCAAATAGTTGAATTTTCTACTAAATTGTTTCATTTCTGAGCCAGAAAGACGATTTTTTTAGAAGACAGTTGCATTTTCAAACTGAAAATATGAATTTTCAACTGAATTAAGAATTTTCAAAGTTTTTAAAAGAACAAAAATATTTAAAAAGTTTGAACGATTTTCGGAAATTTAGAAAACATTTCTTTTCTTCCAAAATTCTACAAGCATTACATATCTGCTACAAGAGAGAAAAATGTGAAAAATGCGGAATATGAGGAAGTGAAGATTCAATTGAAAATTAGCAATTCAAATCAAATGCACCTTCATTAAACATAGGAAGTGTTTGCCCATCTACTTTCGAATTCCAGAAAAGCTAATCTCGAAACTGCTTCGTTCAGTATCATTGATGTTTTCATTGTCATTTGAGTTGATTCAGTATTTTTAATTAAAAATTTGCATAGCGTATGCACTGTCCACGTATTGATGAAAAATGTAGAAAAAGATAAAGATAGAAAAATACAAAACAAAAAAGATAAACAAGAAAAAGGTAGAAAAAGATGGAAAAATAAAGAAATATAGAAAAAGAAAAAAAAGATAGAAACAGACATAAAGATAGAAAAAGAAAAAAATATAGAAAAAGGCAAAAAGAAAGAAAAAAATAGAAAAAGAAAATTATAGAGAAAGATAGAAAGAGAAAAAAGATAGAAAAAAAGAGAAAGACAAAAATAGAAAAAGACAAAAAGATAGGAAAATAAAAAAGATAAAAAAAGGAGAAGATAGACAAAGAAATAAAGATAGAAAAAGAAAAAAAGATGAGAAAAGAAAAAAATAGTAAGAAGAAAAACAGATGGAAAAAGAAAAAAAAGATAGAAACAGACATAAAGATAGAAAAAGAAAAAAATATAGAAAAAGACAAAAAGAAAGCAAAAAATAGAAAAACACCAAACGATAGAAAAAGAGCAAAATATAGAAAAAGAAAAAATATAGAAAAAGATAGAAAAAGGCAAAAAGAAAGAAAAAATAGAACACGAAAATTATAGAGAAAGAAAGAAAGAGAAAAAAGATAGAAAAACTAAAAAAAAATAGAAAAAGAAAAATAGATAGAAAAAGACAAAAAGATAGAGAAAGAAAAAAAGATAGAAAAGGAAAAAGATAGAAAAAGAAAAAAAAACATACAGAAACAAAAAAAGATGGAAGAATAAAAAGATAGTAAAAAGAAAAACAGACAGAAAAAGAAAAAAGATAGAAAAAGACAAAAATATGGAAAAATAAAAAATACAGAAAAAGAATAAGAGATGGAATAAGAAAAGATAGATAACAAAAAAAGATAAAAAAATAAAAACAGATAGAAAAAGAAAAAAAAGATAGAAAAAGACAGAAAAAAACAGATAGAAGAGGACAAGTAGATGGAAAAAGGAAAAGATGGAGAAAGAAAAAAAGATAGAAAGAGAAAAAAGATAGAAGAAGAAAATTATAGAAAAAGATCGGAAAAGAAAAAAAATATAAAAAGACAAAAAGATAGAAAAAGGAGAAGATAGAATAAGAAAAAAAGATTAAAAAAGACAGAAAAAGACAGAGAAAAAAAATATAGAAAAAGAAAGAATGGAAATAGAAAGGATAGTAAAAAGAAAAACAGATAGATAAAGAAAAAAAGAGAGAAATATAGACGAAGAAAAAAAGATGGAAAAAGAAATAGATAGATAATAAAAAAAAATAGAAAAAGAAAAACAGATAGAAAAAGAAAAAATATATAGAAAAAGACAGGAAAAGAAAAACGGATAGAAGAGCACAGGAAAAGAAAAAGATAAGAAAAGAAAAAGATAAGAAAAGAAAAAAAATATATGTAGAAAAAAGAAAAAAGATTGAAAAAGAAAAAGATATTAAAAAGAACAGATAGATAAAGAAAAAAAAGATAGAAAAAGAAAAAATATAGAAAAAGCTAGAAAAAGGCAAAAAGAGAGAAAAAGACAAAAGATAGAAACGGGAGAAGATGGAAAAAGAAAGAAGATAGAAAAAGAGAAAAATAGAAAAACAGAAAAAGATAGATAAAAAAAAAGATTCTAAAAGAAAAACAGATAGAAAAAGACAAAAAGATAGAAAAGGAAAAAGATAGAAAAAGAAAAAAAAATATAAAAAGACAAAAAGATAAAGAAAGGAGAAGATAGAAAAAGAAGAAAAGATTAAAAAAGACAAAAAAAAGATTGGAAAAGAAAAAAAGATAGAAAAAGACAAAAAGATAGAAAAAGAGAGAAATATAGAAAAGGAAAAAAAGATCAAAGAGAAAAAGATAGATAATCAAAAAAATAGAAAAAGAAAAACAGATAGACAAAGAAAAAATATATAGAAAAAGATAAGAAAAGGAAAAAATATAGAAAAAAGATGGAAAAAGAAAAAGATAGTAAAAAGAAAAACAGATAGATAAAGAAAAAAAGTATAAAAAAATATAGAAGAGGGAAAAAGATAGATAAACAAAAAAAAGATTCTAAAAGAAAAATAGATAGAAAAAGACAAAAAGATAGAAAAAAATAGAAAAGGAAAAAGATAGAAAAAGACAAAAATATAGAAGAAAAAAAGATGGAAAAAGAAGAAGATAGAAAAAAGAAAAACAGATAGAAAAAGAAAACAATAGGGAAAAAGATAGAAAAAGACAAAAGATAGAGAAGAGAGAAGATAGAAAAAGACAGAAAAAGATAGGAAAAGAAACAAAAATAGAAAAAGACAAAAAGATAGAAAAAATATAGAAGAAGGAGAAAAATAGATAAGAAAAAAGATTCTAAGAGAAAAACAGATAGAAAAAGAAAAAGATAGAAAAACTCAGAAAGATGGAAGAAGACAAAAAGATAGAAAAAGTCAAAAATATAGAAAAAAAAGGTGGAAAAAGAAAAAGACAAGAAGACAGAAAAAATATAGAAGAAGGAAAAAAGATAGATAAAAAAAAGATTTAAAAAGAAAAACCGATAAAAAAAGAAAAAAGACAGAAAGAGAAAAAGATAGAAAAACTCAAAAATATAGAAAAAGAAAAATATATAGAAAAAGAGAGAAAAAGATGGAAAGATAGAAAAAGACAAAAGATAGAAAAGAGAGAAGATAGAAAAAAAATAGAAAAAGACAAAAAGATAGAAAAAATATAGAAGGAAAAAAATAGATAACAAAAAAAATTCTAAATGAAAAACAGATAGAAAAAATCAGAAAGATGGAAGAAGACAAAAAGATAGAAAAAGATAAAAATATGAAAAAAGAAAAAAAGATGGAAGAAGAAAAAAAATAGAAAAAGACAAGATAGAAAAAAATATAGAAGAAGGAAAAAAGATAGATAAAAAAAAGATTCAAAAAGAAAAACCGATAGAAAAGGACAAAAAGATAGAAAAGGAAAAAGATAGAAAAACTCAAAAAGATAGAAAAAGAAAAAAATATAGAGAAAGATAGAAAAAGGCAAGAAGAAAGAAAAAGATAGAAAAAAATAGATGAACGAAAAAATGATGCAAAAAGAAAAACAGATAGAAAAAGAAAAAAAAGATGAGAATGATTGTATCGCGCAATTAGCAATTAGCCTGTTCTCACGTTGGAACACACGCGACGAGACGACACGTGGAGGACTTTGTGGTCACACATGGCTCTATGAAGTGTACTTACTTCCTATTACTTACTCACCCATACACATACATATATACCTACGAAAAAATAAAATGATTCATCACATCCCGCCATTATTATGTAGGCACGTGCGCGTGCCAATTACTTATTGATAAAACACGTAAAACGTCTACCCAGATGCATTTCACTCTACTCGGACTTGATAATATTTATTGTTTAGTCTCCGAATTGTATTGGAAGTGATGTGATAAACAGCAAATTGAATAGTTGAATTTTCAGTTCCAACACAATTTTTTTTCAACCGAAAAGAGGAATTTTTAACAAAATAGTTTCATTTTTAGCCAAAGAGATGAATTTTCAACTAAAATAATGAATCTTCAACCCAAAATAGATGGTTAACAAAGAAAAATTTCATAATGAATAAAAGCAATACAATTCAACCAAAAAAAAAAGAATTTTCAATAAATTAGTTAAATCGTCAACTAAAAGAGATGAATTTTCCTACAACAAAAGAAACGATTTTTCAACAAAGCAATTTAATTTTCAAAAAAATAAGTAAATTTGCAATTAAATAGTTGAATTTTCAACTAAAATTACGAATTCTTAAACAAGCAGATTAATTTTCTACCAAAAAAGATGAACTTTCAACCAAAAATGGAAGTTGCATTTTCAACCAAATAATTAAATTTTTAAACAAAAAGATGAATTTTCAACTAAAACGATGAATCTTCAACCCAAAAAATAAATGGTTGACAAAGTAAAATTTTATAATGAATAAAAGCAATACAATTCAACCAAAAAAGACGAATTTTCAATAAAATAGTTCAATTGTCAACTAAAAAAGATGAATTTTTCAACAACGAAAGAAACGAATTTTCAACAAAACATTTGAATTTTCAACTAAAATGATGAATTTTCAACCAAAAAACTGAACTTGAAAAAAAAATTGATTTTGCAATAAAATTGTTTAATTCTCAACTAAAATGATGAATCTTCAACAAAGAAATGACTTTTTTCACAGGATTTCAAAGTTCAACGAAGTAGTTTAAATTTCAACCGATAAAGATAAATGCTCAACAAAAAATGTGACACTTGATATTGCAACGAAAAAATATTTTTATTTTTAAACAAAAACAGTCGAATTCAACAAAAAAACGAATTTTCAACAAATGCATCAATTTTCAACCATATAGTTGAATTTTCACTAAAAAATTTTGAACAGAAAAAAGAATTGTTAACAAAGTAGTTAAATTTTCAATCAAAGTAATAAATTTCCAACTAAAATTATGAATTTTCAAACCGAAAAAGAATTTTTAACAAAGTAGATTTTCATTATAAATGAAAACAATGCAATTAAGCAAAAAGAAAAAAACGAATTTGAAACAAAACTATAGAACTTTCAGCAAAAAAGTTAATTTTCAACTGAATAGTTGAACTTTTTACTGAATTATTAAATTTTGAAAATAAAAGGCATATATTTCAGAGGACAGTTGAATTATTGAGAAAATATTTTATTTCTAACCAAAATATTTTAATGTTCGACCCAAATGATTTCCAAACTTTTCAGAAAAGAATCTAGAAGGTTTTAGGGCAATTTTTTTTCAAAAGATTTTTCAGAATTTTAAGAATAATTCTAATCAGTTTGGAAGATATTTAGAAATCTTAGAAGTCTTAAAGAGGTTTAAAATATTTTAAAAATTTGAAATTAATTTAAATTAATTTTCAACTAAATAGTTTAATTTTCAACCAAAAAAGAAAATTTTTTAACAAAATAAATGAATTTTTAACAAAAAATGGAATAGTTGAATTTTCAGTTCGAAAAAAAATTTTGACCGGATAAAAGGAATTTCTTACAAAATAAGTAAATTTTTAACTAAAATGATTAATCTGCAACCCAAAAAATCAATTTTTAATAAAGTAGATTTTTATTTTAAATAAAAAACAATACAATTTAACCAAAAAAGACGTATTTTCAATAAAATAGTTCAATGGCAAAGTAAAAAAGATTAATTTTCAAACAAAATAAAGAACTAATTTTCAACGAAACAATTTAATTGGTGACAAAAACTTTAATTTTTGAATAAGTAGTTGAATTCTCAATCAAGAAGATGAATTGTCAAACAAGCAGATTAATTTTCTACCAAAGAAGATGATTCATTCACAAAATACATTAATTGTAAAGAAAATAGTTGAATTTTCATCCAAAAATGAAATAGTTAAATTTTTAGTTCAAACAAAAAATAATTTTTGAACAAAAAAAAAGGAATTTCCAACAAAATAGTTCAATTTCAACGAAAAGGATGAATTTTAAACAAAAATGATGACTCTTCAACCCAAAAAATTATTATTTATCAAAGTAGATTTTAATTTTAAATAAAAAAACAACAGAATTCAACTGACAAAGACGAATTTCTAATGAAATAGTTAAATCGTCAACTAAAGGAGATGAATTCTTAAATAAACAAATAAAAAAAAACTTACAAAAAAGTTCATTTTCAACTAGGTAGTCAAATTTTCAATAATAAAAAAATTATTTTACAAAAAAAATCGAATTTTCAAACCGATAATATGAATTTTTAACCAAATGGTCGAATTTTCAAACAAAAAAGATTAAATTTCAACCAAAGACAGTTCCTTATTTAACAATAGCAAATTAATTTGCTGGTTTGAAAATTCATCTTTTTTGTTAAAAATGCAACTACATATTTGGTTAAAAATAAATCAGTTTTAGTTGAGGATTTAACTATTTTGTTAAATATTCGTCTTTTTTGGTCGAATTCAATTGTTTTGGTTTACGAAATTAACATTTTTTTTGTTGAAATATTAACTATTAAATTTTTTCTTGAGAATTCAACTTTTCCGGTAGAAATTTCAACTGCTTGGTTGAACTATGAAATCCTATGTCAAAAATTCATTTCTTTACTGAAGATTCATTGTTTTAGTTGAAAATTAAACTATTTTATTGCAAATTGAATTCTTTTGTTGAAAATTCGTTTTTTGTTGTCTGGGCCGTGCTAGCGCCAGATGATTTTTCTACACCGGAAGTCTCTTACATGCAAGGAAAATTATAAAATTGATTTTATCAAGAAAAAAAAATATTATACAAAGCTCTAGCTTCTTGACTATACCTACAATTTTCTCATGACATGCATTTAGATGACATCACTATTTTAGAAGATATCGATAAAATCGATTTCTGTTCCATAAATGATTATTTAAATACATAGGAGTTCCAGGGCATTATTTTCCCTTATCTGATCGAGTTGAAACTTTACAGGAATTATTTGTTCAGTAAATTGAATTAATCTGCAGGGTGCCACGAAATTAAAGAAATGCTTATTGTATAGAAGATATAAGTTGAATTTAAAATTAAACAACAGATTTTATTTAATATTTTTCAATTATTAAAATAATAATAAATTTGAAACTAACAAAGTAGTTGAAACAAACTACAAACTTTGCGGAACGAAGGAAGGTGTTAAAAAGCGACCTTTTCATGCCTATGCCGTAAAAAGTCTTTTTACGGCAGTTGTGAAGATCAGCCATAAAAAGTTATTTTTTGGGTAGAAGATTCATCTCTTGAAAATAATTTTTTAAAGATAATTATAAAGTATAATTATAAGATTATTTTGTTTCTAATCATGAATTTTTAAGCTCTTTTATATTCTATCAGAAGAATCGACCTCTCTAGATTTCCCTGTTCATTGAGAAATTCAATTCTATTTGATTCTATTATAGAAGTCATTCAACTCTAGTAAAACTATACGAGTCGAGCTGATGTCTATCTTCTACTATGACGTCAGACATACGTTAGAAAAAATTTGAAATACTTCCTTATTGTAGAATAGTTGTCAGCGGGATGGTTATGTTAATGATGTTCAACAATCCCTTTTCCCCTTTTTTCAAATTCCCCTTTTTCCCCTTTTCCCCTTTTCTATTTAATCTACGATATTTGCAAATAAAATGGTTCGTTTTACTTCTACAAAAAAGCTTTTTTTTACTTACAGAATTATCAATTATAATTAATTAAACTATTAAATTGACAAATAAACTACACGAATTAAATATTCTTGAAATTAACTATAATAAGGTACGATCGTCTACCTATCCACGTGGAAGATTCTTTTGTTTATATTTGAATAACGAGTGTCATTACGTTAGACATATTACAACAATTATTGTTCGATGTTAAATATTTATTCTGTAAACAAATCTTTTTATCTTGCTTTTTCTTAAATAAAGAAAACCCAAGCTTTTCTTTCAGACCAAAATAAAACCAGAAAATGATATTTATTATTTAATAATTTAACAATTAATTCATAAACAGATTGAAATAATAATTAATGTTAACAAAAATAATTGTTCGAACAATTTATTATTCTTGTTAATAATATTCAGTTTGAATAATGCAAGAAAATTGCCGTTTCTTCTGAAATGTTCAGGTTTTTGTCCAATTTCCAATAAGAGTGAGGTGAACAGTGAACTAAAGTTTGAAAATTAATTGTTTAAACAATTCATTGCTATCTGAAATCTGGAATTTTTCGGAATTCCCTGCATTTCTTGAATATCCTGAATTCCTTCACTATTTATAATTCTCCGAATTCTCTGAAATCTTGAAATTCTCTGAATTCTCTGAATTCTCTGAATTACTTTAATTCTCTGAGCTCTCTGAAATCCTTGAATATTCTGAGTTCCTTCAATTCCTAAAATTTTCTGAATTCCCTGTATTCCTAAAACTAGATGAATTTCCTGAATTCTTTGAATCCCCTGAATTCTTTGAATTCCCTGAATTCTTTGAAATCCCTGAATTCTTTGAATTCCCTGAAATCTTGAATTTTTTGAATATCCTGAATTCCTTCAATATTTAGAATTCTCTGAATTATTTGAATTCTCTGAAATCTGAAATTTCTCTGAATCTCCTGAATTCTTTGAATATTCCGAATTCTCTCAATTCCTTAAATTTTCTGAACTCTCTGAAATCCTTGAATATTCTGAATTCCTCAAATTCCTCAAATTTTCTGAAATCCCTGAATTTCTAAATCTACTTGAATTTCCTGAATTCCTTAAATTCCCTGAAATCTGTAATTTTTTTGAATTCTTTGAATATCCTGAATTCCTTCAATATTTATAATTATCTGAATTCTCTGAAATCTTTGAATTCTCTGAATACTTTTGATTCTCTGAGCTCTCTGAAATCCTTGAATATTCTGAATTCCTCAAATCCTAAAATTTTCTGTAATCCCTGAATTCCTAAAATTCCTTGAATTCCCAGAAATCTGGAATTTCTCTGAATTCTTTGAATATCCTGAATTCCTTCAATATTTATAACTCTCTGAATTTTCTGAAATCTTGAAATTCTCTGAATTCCTTTAATTCTCTGGGCTCTCTGAAATTCTTGAATATTCTGATTCCCTCAAATTCCTAAAATTTTCTGAATCCCCTGTATTCCTAAGACTACTTGAATTTCCTGAATTCACTGAATTCCCTGAAATCATGAATTCCCTGAAATCTTGAATTTCCTTGAATTCCCTGAATTCGATGTATATCCTGAATTCCTTCAATATTTATAATTCTCTGAATTATTTTAATTATTTGAAATCTTGAATTTCTCGGAATTCCCTGAATTCTTGGAATATTCTGTACATTCTGAATTCCTTGCATTCTCTCTATCCTCTGAAATTCCTGAAATCTCTGAATTGCCTAAAATCTTTGAATATCCGGCATTGCTTCAAAATTTAGAATTCTCTGAAATCTTTTAATATTCTTAATACTTTAAATTCCTTGAATTTTCGGAATCCCCTGCATTCCTAAGAACACCTGAATTTCCTGAATTCCTTGAATTACGCTGAATTCTTTGTTTATTCTGAATTCTCTGGATTCCTTGAATTCCCTAAATGCTCTGAATTGCCTGGGATCTTTGAGTATCCTAAATTCCTTCAATATTCAGAATTCTCTGAATTCCTTGAATTTTCTGAATTACTTGAATACTCTAAATTCGTTGAATTCTCTAAATTCTTAAAAGTTATGGAATTTCCTAAAATTCCTTGAAGAGCCTGAACTCCCTGAATTCTTTGAATATTCTGAATTCTCTAGATTCCTAGCATTCCATAAATAATCTTAAATGCCTGAAATTCTTTGATTTGCCTGAAATATTGGAATATTCTGAATTTCTTTGATATTAAGAATTCTCTGAATTCCCTGAATTCTCTGAAATCCTGGACAATTCTGAATTCACTGAATTCCATGAATTTTCTGAATCTCATGAATTCCCTAAATTCCATGAATTTTCTGAATCTCCTGAAATCCTGAAATCATAAAATTCTATGCATTTTATGAATTCTTTGGAATCCCTGAATTTCTTGGATTCCCTGAATTTCTTGAATTCAGAATATTCAATGAATTCAGGAAATTCCTTAAATTCTCTAATTTTTCTGAATTTCTTAACTATTATGAATTCTTTTAAACTCCGAAATGTCTTCTGTTTATCTGCATTTCTTAAATATTCTGAATTCCTTGAATTTTCTGAATTCTCTGAAATCCTCAAATATTCTGAATTCTCTGAAATCCTCCAATCTTCTGAATTCCTAAAATTCCTTGATTTTTCTGAATGCTCTGCATTCTTAAAATTTATTGAGTTTTCTAAAATACCTTAAATAGTCTGAATTCCTTAAATTCCCTGAAATCTTGGATTTCTCCGAATTCCACGAATTCTTGGAATATTGTGAATTTTCTGGATTCCTAGAATTCCCTGAATACTCCTAAATGCCTGAAATTCTCTGAATTTCCTGAAATATTGGGAATATCGTGAATTTCTTCAACGTTACGAATTCTCTGAATTCCTCGAATTCTCTGAAATCCTTGACCATTCTGAATTCTCTGAATTCATTGAATTTCCTGAATCCCCGCACTCCTAAAATTCTGTAAAATCTATGAATTTACTGAATACCCTAAATTCCTTGAATTTCATGAATTCAGAATATTAAATGAATTCAGAAAATTCCTCAAATTCTCTAATTTTGCTGAATTCCAAAAAAGCGTTGAAGACTGAATATTTTTGTGAACCATGCCTTTAAAGTTATCATTTTTTTCAAGTGATTGAACTATATAATTTAAAATTGGAATCATAGTAATATTGTTTTATATTTGTATATTATTAATTGACAATGCACCAGAAGTAGGGCAAACTGGTCAGAACCTTACTAGGCCCACATCTAAAATTCTTTCGAACTGTTCGAACTGCGCATCAAATATGCGGTATCAAGTCTTTTTAAGGCAGCTGTGAAGATTCACCAATAAAGTGCCACTTTGCGGAACGAAGAAAGGTGTTAAAAAGTGACATTTTCATGCCTATGCCGCAAAAAGAGTTTCTACAACTACCGTAAAAAGACGTTTCACAAATGCTGTAAAAAGACTTTTTACGGCAGTTGTGAAGATCAGCCATAAAAAGTTATTCTTTGGGTTGAACATTCATCTCTTTGGTTCAAAAATAATTTTTTAAATATAATTCTAGTATAAATTAAATAACGTGACTTAAGCGCTGGGAAGAACATGTGCATGAGGTGCACTGAATGAAATCCCTATCGACTTTTCTTCAATGTGTAGGTATATGTTATAACTTATAAGTATACCTAGCAGGCGTTACTTTTATCGGCTTCCCGTAAAATGCCGTCCACGTGCCGACAAGAATGATGAACAAGCGGCTCGCTCGTGTCAGCCAAGACTAAAATAAGCATACGTTTGCCAGAAATAATGAAGCGTGGCCAGCGTGGGTATAGTTCTTTCGTTCGACGGTGCTTAATTTTATTCAAATGTCAGCTTGGATAATCTATATAACTAACTACATGCTTTAAACTTTAGTTTCTCATCGAAAACATCACTAAACCAATAAAAAACTAATAAAAACAAACATTTTCTCACCATTTTTGTTAAAAATGCCCGGAAAGCCCAAAAAACTTGGCTGATTTTCACAACTGCCGTAAAAAGTCTTTTTACGGCATGAGCATGAAAAGGTCGCTTTTTAACACCTTTTTCGTTTCGCAAAGTTGCGCATATTAGTGAATCTTCACAACTACCTCAAAAAGTCTTTATACTGAAGTTTTGATGTTCATCATGACTGCCGTATAAAGTCTTTTACATGCCTATGTTGCAAAAGTCTTTTTAAGGCAGTTGTGAAGATGAGTCATATAATGTGCCACTTTACGGTTACAGAGAAAGAAAGTCGTTAAAAACTGACTTTTACATGCCTATGTTGCAAAAGTCTTTTTAAGGCAGTTGTGAAGATTAGTCATATAATGTGCCAATTTACGGTTCCAATGAAAGGAAGGCGTCAAAAACCGACTTTTACATGCCTATGTCCCAAAAGTCTTTTTAAGGCAGTTGTGCAGATTAGTCATATAATGTGCCAATTTACGGTTCCAACGAAAGAAAGGCGTCAAAAACTGAAGCTTGAATGACAATGTTGCAAAAGTCTTTTTAAGGCAGTTGTGAAGATTAGTCATATAATGTGCCACTTTACGGTTCCATTGAAAGAAAGGTGTCATAAAATTAAAAATTAATTTTTTAAACTGAAAATGTAGTTATTTATTTTTGGATTTAAATTTACGCTATTTAGTTGAAAATTCAACTATTTGGTTGAAAATGCTGTAATTTTATTAACAATTATATAAACTCTTTAAATTATCGAAATAAAAAGGATTTTAATAATTTAATAATTTATATTTCATATAAAAATAATGGAATAAATTAAAAGAATGACTGCAAATTTGAGCTAAAATGAAAATCATTGATAATATAAGCCACCAATTAAAATAAATATAATAATTAGATAAATATTTTTAGGTTGGATTCAACTATCTTTGATTTAAAGTAATAATCGTTTTTGATTTGAATATCAACTATTACATTTTTTAATGCGAATAAATCTTTTTGGCTTGAAAGATAAACTATTTGTGGAAAATTAATTTCTTTTGGTTGAATATCCATCTTTTTAGTTGAAAATTTAACTATTTTTCTGAAAATTCTTCTTTTTCTTGGTTGAAAATTAATTTTTTTAAATAACATTTAACTATTTCATTTGGTTTAAAAATAGACGTATTTTATTTTTTGGTTAAAAATTCAACTAAATGATTGAAAGTTGTACTACTTTGTTAAACATTCATTTTTGTAATAGAAGATTCATTTCTGGTTACAAATTCAACTATTTTGTTGAGAATTTTGGTTGTTGAAAAAATGCTCCCTGGCAGGAACTGAACCCCGGTCTTCCGTCAAATAATCCCGAGATATAATTATCTTTTAAAATTGGAATATTTAGAACATCCTGAAAAATAGTTTCTTCGTGAATACAAAAAAAAGTGTCGTTCATTTTCTTTAAAAAATAATATAATCCAAAGAATGGTTGAATTCCTTAAAATTTAAAGAATGGAAAATGTTACAGACATAACACCACCGCCTCCATAGAAAATTGAACTATTGGTTGAAGGAAATTGGAAGAAATTGACAAAAATATAATAATTTAATATTATATTTGAGAAAAAATAATTGTTGCTAAAGTTAGAATTTTTTAAAATATTAACAAAATATTACATTTTTTGGATTTGGTTAATGGAACACTTTTTAAAAATTTTAAAACAAAGTTTCCTCAATATATGTTTTTTTTGGTTTGTTTGTAGAAACTTTACAACTTTTAATGATAATTATTCATTTTTTTACTATTTTGGAATAATTTAATGGAAAATGCTTTAAACTTGATAACAAATTATTTTTTCTGATTTATATTTTTTATTTTTCAAGCTATAAAAAATAACCAAAAAAATCCAAGATGTATAATTTTCAAGTTAAAAAAAAGAAGAAGAATTTTCAACCAAGAAGATTAATTTTCTACTCTAAAAGACAAATTCTCATCAAAATACATAAATTTTGAACCAAGTGGTGGAATTTTTAAGCTAAAAAAACGAGCTGAAAAATATTCAATTTTCCAGCAAGAGAATTAATTTTCTTTTCAGAAAAATAAATTGTCGATCAAGAAGATTAATTTCTTATGAAAAAAATGGGAATTTTTAACAATCTACATAAATTTTCAACCAAATAGTTGAATTTCTAAACTAAAAAAAATCAATTTTCAATTAAAAATGGAACAGTTGAATTTTCACTTAGAAAAAATTAATTTTAATTAAAAAAACGAATCTTTAACAAAACATTTAAATTAATTAATTACAAAAAACTGTTGAATTTTTAACCCAAACATAAAAAATTTCAAGAAAAACTTCATTTTTAACAATAGTTGTATTTTTAGTTAACAAAATTAATTTTTACAACGATGAAAGGAAGCTTCAATGAAATATTTCAATATTCAACAAAAGAAATGAATTTTTTACCAAAATTATGAATCTTCAACCAAAAAAGTGAATTTTCAAGAAAGTATTGAAAAAAATGATAGGAATTGAATATTAACTTTAAAAAGATGAATTAAAAAAAAATAATAATAATTGATATTAAAACAAAAAGATTTTAGTTAAAAATAAAATACAATATAATGTAACCAAAGATTACGAATTTTCAGCAAAATTGTTGAATCCTCAACCAAAACGGATTAATTTTTCAATCAAACATTTTTATTTTTTACCAAAAATGTTGAATTTCCAAAAAAAAAATTGCAACAAAATGTGCATATTTTTGAGCAACAAGTTTAATTTCTCATCAAGAAGATTAATTTTTTTACCAAAAAGGTGAATTTTAAATCAAATATTTGAAGCTTTAGTGTAAAAATGATCACTTTTTGATCAAAAATTAAATGATTAAACTTTGATTGGAAACCAATTTTCAATTAAGAAAAGCGAATTTTGTTACAAAACAGTTGAATTTTCTATCAACTTGTTGAATTTTCAAGCCAAAAGGACGAATCTTTACAAAAATGTTGAATTTTCAACTAAAATTATCAATGTTCAATCAAAAAAGTGAATTTTTAATCTAAGAAGATCAAGTTTTAACTCTATAATTGAAAAATATAAATAATTGGAGGAGCCCGCACCCCCTTGCACAAACACTCGTTGAAGAAAATTCACAATCGCCCTCTCCGAAAAAATTTTCAAGTCCGCCCTTCCTCCTCTCTACCACTTATATATTTTTACTATGTTTTAAAATTATTACGTTTAAAAGCAGTTAAATAAAATTTCTTAACCCCTCCGCTAATCGTAAAACAACTGAAAAAATGCTCTCAGACGGGGAATCGAACCCCCATATCCCGCCTAACAATCCCGAGAGAAAATTTGCTCTAAAAATGAAAATACTCATAACGTCAACAAAAAATTAATGTTATTATAATATATCATTCCGTATAAGAAATAAGAAATCATAATACGTAGTAGCTGTATAATAAGTAGGCACGTGGCTTATTGGATCGTTCATTAAGCTTGATGAAGCAACCAAAACAGGTAAACACACACAATCCACTACCACGTGCGGCCTACTTTTCTTCCTACTCTAAGCGATTATTGTTATTTCTACGCTTGAGAAAACCTATACAGTAAGTACACACTTTACACGCGTTTTTTTTTATCACATGTGCCATGTGCTCATTGTCTATATCTATAATACAGCGAGGCCTCTGAGGAAACAATGAATTTCTATGATAAGTACAATCGCATTGAGCAACGATTTTTCATTTCCCAATCAGTTTTCAGTTTCCTTATTACGCAAACAGTCTAGGCCTAGAATCAATGAGTCAGTAGCGAAAAAAGATGTTCAGATCCATAAGTCATTAGAATAAGTTCTTGGATTATTTATTGTTCATTTATTTATTTATTTATTTATTTAGTACAGGGTGTCCAAAAACGCTTAATTTTCCAAATTTCCCGAATTTTCCCTGATTTTTCCATGCCCCGTTTTTCATTTTCCCTGACCATTAATATTCAAACACCAGCATTTTATTCTTGTAACATTTTAAAAAAAGAATCTTTTATACACGGATTAAAAGAATTTATAAACGAAATTTATTTATTTACTCCAACCAAAAATAGTTGACTTTTAAACCATAAAAGATTAATTTTATATCCAAAAGGATGGATTTTTAACAAAAGAATTGAATTTTCAACTTAGAAAGATGACTTTTTAACTAAATAATTCGATTTTCAACATAATTCAATTTTAAATAAAATAGTTGAATTCCTGAACAGAAACAAAATTCTTCAACAGAATAGTTTAATTTCCAACAGAATAGTTATTTAACTTACAGAGATGGATTTTCAACCAAATGGTTGAATTTTTAAACAAAAAAGTTAAATTTTGAAAAATAATTTGCAATTAGACAATTAAATTTCTTTACCTAAAAAGATAAATTCTTAACCAAATAGTTGAATTTTCAACCCAAAAATAAAAAATTAAAAAAAAAATTTAATTTTTAACCAAATAGTTATATTTTTAGTTGAGAAAATTAATGTTTACAACGAAAAAGGGAAAGCTTCAACGAAGTAGTTCAATTTTGATCCAAAGAGATGAATTTTTCACAAAAAATATGAATCTTCAACCAAAAAGTGAATTTTTAAGAAATTATTGAACAACAATGGAAGGAATTAAATCTTAACTTTTAAAAGATGAATTTTCAATGAAAAATATAATAATTGATTTAAAACAAAAAGTTTTTAGTTCAAAATAAAACACAATATAATTTAACCAAAGAAGATGAATTTTCAGCAAAATAGTTGAATCCTCAATCCAAATGGATTAATTTTTCAACCAAACAGTTTCATCTTTTACCAAAAAATTTGACTTTAAAAAAAAAATTTGCAACACCAAGATGAATTTTTGAAGAAAAAGGTATAGTTTATATTCCAAATAAAAAACAACGAATTTTGAAATTTTAAGCAAAGAGTTGAATTTTCCACTTGAAAAGATGAATTCTTAAAAAAATGTAATAATTGATATTTTAACCAAAAAATGGAATTTCCACCAAAAGATATGAATTTTCAACCCAAAAACTCAATTTTTTACCAAAAAAACTAATGTCC
>CAKNXH010058253.1:0-11593 GCA_932178445.1 Andricus quercusramuli | reverse complement strand
TAAAAACTTCATTTTTCTCTGTTTTCTTCTTCAGTAAAAACGAGAATTAATTCAAACACAGAACAAAATAAATTTTTTATTGAGAACTGACTTTCTGTTTTTTAGAAACGTTCATATACCAGCTGGAGATAACCAATCAGACAATGAAAACACGGAAATAAACGAGGATAAAACATCTGTGCCCTAATTTTTTATGGAACTACAAAACTTTATGTCACTTTATATCATGTGTTGAATATGAGACATTTTTTCCTGCCAGAATTCATGATATTGAAGATTGTATAAACATTACATGCAGTTTTTTTAACAATGAGCCTGAAAAATGACATGTTCCTTACCACGTTGGCTCACCGCCCTCCCGGTTACTCCATTATGGACTTTGCCACTAAAGCGAGAGATTTTATATACTCCCAGATCACTGAAAGGTACTTTTTTATCTTTTGGGTTGTTCAGAAGTTGTCCTATTCTCGCAGGTGGTACAAATATTGTTTAGTTGTTGTGTTTGTTGAGAATTCTTCCTATTTGTTCTCTGATACCATGAATGTAGGGTAGGATGCTGGTCGTTTTTCTCTCTCTTCCTTCAGTAGGTTGTGTTGTCTTGTTTTCTGAGTGTATTTTCTTATTGCTTTATTAATTTGTTTGTGTAATCGTTTTGTATTAGGATTTGTTGCAAACATATAGCAACTTCTAAACAACCCCAAACAAGGCACCTTTCAGTGATCCGGGAGTACATGAAATCCATTGTACTTGTGGTGCAGTCTATATTGGAGAGACTAGGAGCGCGATGAGCCAACGTTTAAAGGAATATGGAAATAAAGTCAGGCTAAAATATGCAACGCAATCAGCACTAGCTGACCATCATATCGAAACAGGACATAGCATTTTATTTGAGAAGACAACCGTCATCACAAAAACGTACAATATTTTTCCATGAAAACATAGAGAAGCAATCGAAATCTTAGAACACCCTAATAACATCCATAGGGACAATGAGTATAATACAAATTCGATTTGGCTCTCCGTGCTCCCGGGTTTTTGAGAAAATACTTGATTGACCAATCAAGTTTGACTAGTCCCCACATGGCGCGCTCTGGCCAATCACAGGCATCGTAGAGAATATATATAAATTTAATAATTTTATAAATAAAATATATAAATTTAACTATTTTTTTGAAAAATCGTTTCTTTTTTGGCTGAGAAGTTATTTTACAAACTGAAAATTGAACTATTTTATTTTCGGTAGAAAATTCACCTTTTCAGTTGAAAATTTCACTATTTGGTCTTTTGAATTTAGGATGTAACCATTCCTTTTTAGCTTGAAAATTGATTAATTTGTTTGAAAATTTGTTTTTTTTTGTTTCAAATTTACTTTTCAAATTGCAAATAGAAACATTTCTATTTTCGAATTGTAATTTATTTTTTGTAGTTGAAAATTTATATATTTTATTGAAACTTTTTTTTGTTAGAAAATTCAATTAACATTGAATTATTCCGTTGAGAATTTAGTTTTGACTTGAAAATAGATTTTTTCAACTTAAAATCCAATTCTTCTATTTTTGGTTAGAAGATAAAAACTAGACAATTAAAAACTAAAAGCGCTTGAAATCTGAGATTTTTAATGAAAAATATTTTTAGTTGAACAACTGAGAATACAAATTAATTAATGGTTTTTAAAATGGAACTGTACTTCCAGGATCAAAAAGTGAATAATAATTAATTTTACTAGACGATTCGGAATTAGTTCACAATTTTATAATTTTCAGATTTTTACGTTAAAAATTAAATTGTTGCAATTGAAAAGCCTTATTAGTTAAACAAATATAAACGTCAGGTTGAAACTTCATAAACTATTTTCAATTTCAAAATAACTTCATAATAACGAATTTTCAACAAATAACAAATTTTGTAACATAAGAGAGAAAAATGATCACCTAAACGGTTAACTTTGAAAGCCAAAATACGAATTTTTTGTACAAAAATTGAATTTTTAATAAAATAGTTAAATTTTCAACCAAACATGTGAACCTTCATTAAGAAGAAAAATTTTTTCAAGAAGTAGTTTAACTTTTTCCCACGCAGTTAAATTTTCAATTGAAAAATATCAGTTCTCATCAAAATCTTTCAACTTTCAACCAAAGAGATGAATTTTCAACTCAAAATATGAATCTTCGACAAAAAAATAATTGATTTAACAAGTAATTTTACCAACATTTTCAAACAAACTAGTTGAATCTTCAAGCAAAGAAGATTAATTTTTATCCAAGAAAGATGCTATTTCTTCTAAAATAGATGAATTTTTGAATTGAAAAGACAAATTTGAAAAAAATATTTGAATTTCCATCCAAAGAAGATTTCTGATGACTTTTCAATAGCAAAATATGAATTTAATAATAATTCTTTTCCTGGAAGATTAGATTACGTTTGCTGCAAACAAATGATGTTTGTTGTAAGAAGATTATTTTTAAGATAAATGAAAATTCGCTTAACCTCAAGAGAACATTCCATTTGTGTTGAAAAATACCGTTTTCATACGAGAGGAAATTGCTCTAAGTGATATTGAATAATAATTTTTAAAATATACGAGTGATTTTAAAAAAAGGTAAAAAATAAGTTTTTGATGAAAATTTTTGTATACTTGCAACTTCAGGTTTTAAATTTCTGAATGTTTTATATAACTTATCACTATTATGAATATTCTACACTTTCTTTAAGCATGTTCCTTTCCACGTTGGCTCACCGCCCTCCCGGTTGAATGATTACCTCTACCAAGTGGCCTCTTCCACTTATGTAGGTAGAGGTCACGTATCTTACACAATAGTCTTGTACTTGAAGTTTGAGATCTTTAAAAAAATGAAATTGTTTTTCTCATAATTTTTCAAACTTGAATAAATTCTTATTAATTCATATTTTCGGGCGGAAAATCCAACTTTTCTGTAAAGAATTTTTTCTTTTTCGCTTCAAAATTCAACTTATCTTTTTGGATCTATAGTTCGTCCTTACAAAAAAAAAATTGAAAAGAAAAATAAATGAATAAAAAAAATGTTTCTGGTATAAAAGTTCTTGGGTGGAAAATTCATCTTTCAATTTTTTTCGTAGAAACTTATTTCTTGGTTGAAAATTCATATTTTGATCGTGAAAAGTCACCTCAAATCTTTTTCAACCAAAAATTGAACTATTTTTTTCTAATTATCTTTTTGATTTATAAAATCATCCGCTGTGGCAGCAATTTCTTTTTTTTTTAAATTAAAATGTAACTTCTTTGTTAAAAATTATTCCTCTTTGCTTGAGTATTGAACTATTTTATTTGAACAATTTGGTTGAATCACTTTGTTAAGGAGTCATTTTTTTCTGAAGAGTCATATTTTAAGTTGAAAATTCATCTCCTTGGTTGAAAGTTTAACTATTTTGCTGAAAATTAATCTTTTTGAATGAAAAATCCATCTACTTAGGTGAAAGTTAAACTACATTTTGAAAATTTTCTTTTGATTTAAGGATTATGTCTTTGGTTAAAAATGTAACTGTTCATTGGAAGAATCTTTTTTTTTTTAATCGGTTTTTCAACTGAAAATGTAAATTTTCCATTCTTCTAAGATTTATCTTTTTTAGTTGAATATTCTCCTTTTTGGTAAAAGGAAATTTTCTTTCCTCAGTAAAAAATCTTTATTTGTTGAAAATTCGTCTTCTTGGTTTTAAAAAACTTTCCTTCATGAATTTAATGTTTTTTGATTGAAATATGAACTATGACACTTTTTGTTCGGAATTTATATTTTTAGGTTGAAAATTCAACTATTATATTAAAAATTTAACAATTTAGTTGAAAATTCAAGTCTTTTGTTTAAAAACCATCTGTTACAAAAGAAAAGACATTTCTTCATTTAAAATAAATTATTAAATTTGAGAATTTTAAATTTTTATCTGAAATTATGTTTTATTCCGTTCATAATAGATACTGCGTTTAAAGTATTTCAAGAATAAAATGCCTCAACTAAAACAGATTTCACAATATGACTTTTGTGATTGAAAAAAAATGTCTTCACTTTTTGAAGTCTATATGACACATTATTATTATTTTTCCAACGAAATATTTTAATCCATATACTGAGTTTCTCAAGGTATGATTATTTATCATACACGTAAGTTTGCTCAACTTCTACTTAAATATGTGATCATAAATAAATATGTCCACGACATCAAGCGTCAAAATTATCTCTATACGCGATTTATGTTTAGGAAGGGGAAACACAAATATCTCAGAATAGTATATATACACAAAACATCAGATTATCTATCACTTGCTTTTTTTTTTAATTCTGCGTTGATAAGTTTTTCCTACATTAAAAAAAAATGCGGATCCTTTGTACTCTGGTCCTGACCTTGAACGTTATTTTTCATTCTATTCGTAAGTAAAAAAAATGATTTATATGATTTTTTATATTAAGCACGTTGGAACATCTATTATACAATCATGAATGCAAAATGCTATGTAAACTCTGTGACAATCATTTTTTTTCCTACTTAGCTGTAATACATAACACAGCCACAAAAAAAGAAGTGTCGTGGTCTAGGGACGCGACGACGGTAGTTTTGGCAAATAAAACGTTATGTCCTTTCTCGACATGATGCTCAGCTAGTACTGATTGCGTGAAATGTTTGAATATGACTTTACTCTCATGTTCCTTCACATGTTGGCTCACTGCACTCCCGGTTTCTCCAATATAGACCTTTCCACAAGAACAACGGATCTTATAGACTTCCTGACTCTACGCCAATACTGGAGCTCCTAATCCAGGCAAGACCGAAAAATGCTCAAAAGTTTGGCGATACTAGCTGAGTCCCTGGGTAAACGGGGTTCATGCCGTCATGGCAGGCACAAAAAGAAATTGTTTCGCGATGCAGGGATTAGGAACCCCAGTATCGGCGTCGGGTCAGGGAGTGTATAAAATCCCTTGTTCTTGTGTAAAATTCGATATTGGAGAAACCGGGAGAGCGGTGAGCCAACGTGTGAAGGACTCATCCCGAGAACAGGAAATACTGATTTTTCAAGTTTTTTAAGGTTAGGGTGAAACGCTGACGTTCAGGACTAATTCTGACATCGGATTCGGATTCGGCGTCTGCAAATCAATAGGAAAACTTACGTCGCGTCCCCAGATCACGACACTTTTTTTGTGTGGCTGTGTAATTGAACATATTTTTAAAACCTTCTTATCTTAATCAACGTTTTATTTTTTTTTTTCAATCGAAACTTTATGTCTCACAAGACATATTGAAAGTTTTCTACACCTCTTAGGGAGAAATACGGAAAAATTTCGGTATAAGGAGTGTGAATATTTTTTTTTTTACTATTCAAGTAATCACTTGTAAGTACGTTATGTACGTGGAAATGACGTAACCTGTTTACAAGTTTCACATTTGTAAAAATTCATATATCATTGAGAATTACTGGGCAAACTTTGCTTTCACAATCAGATTCTTGCGTTTTTCCACTTGGCAGCGATACATTTTTGTGAATCTCAATAATAAATTGTGAAGATTGTAAATTCATCCAACTTTTTTATTCTTTCACAGAAACATCATTAGGCATGCAGCCCATAAGAAGAGACTTTCTGGCAAATTTTGGGATGAGTAACGAACATGCGAATCATCAAGGTAGCCCTAGTGCAAATTAAAATTGATAACAGATGTAAAAAATGAGACAATCCATTTCTTACTGACCGAAAATTTTTGAAGGAAACTCGAAAATTTAAATTCAAATCTTTGAAATCATTTGAAATCTTTTGGAATTTTCAAAAATTTTTGAAAAATATTCGAAACCCTTGAAATATCAGCTCTTTGTGGAATTTTTTGCAATCATTTGGAGTTTTTATGTAATCTTTGAAATATTTGTGAAAGATTTCTTCAATCTTTGTTTGTGAAATCCTTTGGGTTCGTTTCCAATTAATTAAATCTTTTCAAAACTTCTCAAATTTGTTGAAACCTACCAAAATTGTTTAACTTCTTCGAAATGTTTGTGAAATCTCTCGTATTTGTTTGAAATCATTTTTGGAATCTCTAGAATTCTTGTATTCTTTTAAAATCTTCATGAAATTCGTATGTAATCTTCAAAATGTTTGTGAAACTTTTCTGAAATGTTTTATATACATTTGAAATCAGTAAGATATTTTTAATCTGTATAAAATCGTCTGAAATCTTAGAAATCTTTGGAAATTTTTCAAGTCTTTCAAAATGTTTGGAATCTTTCAGAAATTTTTGTGAAATCTTCGAAATTTCTGTAAAATCTTTGGAAATATTTGTAAAATTTTTCTTCAATCTTTGTTTGGGAAATATTTTTTCTTCGTTGAAATCATTGAATTATTTGAAAACTTAGTGAAATGTTTTTAAATCTTCCCAAATGTTTTGAAACCTTTTGAAATCGTTTGAAATCTTCAAAATGTTTGAAAATTCTTGTAATCTGTGTAAAATCTTTTGAAATTTTAGAAATCTGATTTACTACAGCCTTTTTAAAATTTGAAATTATTAGAATTTTTTTAATCCGTATAAGACCTTTCAAAATCTTAGTAGTATATCTTTTCCAAAAATTTTTAAATCTTTGAAATATTTTTAAAGTATTGAAATCTGTAAAAATGATCCAAATTTTTGGGACATTTTCGTGAAACTTTCGAAATCTTTGTCAAATCTTTAGAAATATTTGTGAAATTTTTCTTATATCTTCGTTTGTAGAATCTTTTTTATTCGCTGAAATCTGCATTATTTGAAATCTCAGTGAAATCTTCTCAAATCTTTTCAAATGTTTGGAAACTTTTTGAAATCGTTTGAAACCTTCGAAATGTTTCAAATTCTTCAAAATCTGATGTAGTGTGCCCATTTTCAAAACTTTGGAATTCTTGTATTCTTTCAAAATTTGATGAAATTTTTATGAAATCTTTAAAATATTTGTGAAATCTTTCTGAAATTTTCTGTACTCATTTGAAATTATCAAAATATTCACAATCTGTGTAAAATCCTATGAAATCTTCGAAATCTGATATCCCTTTTTGAAATTTTTAAAATCTTTGAAATCTTTTGAAAGTTTTAAAACATTTTGAAATGTTCGAAATCTTTGTGAAATTCTGCAAATGTGGTGTACATGCCTTTTTCAAATCTTTGGCATTCTTGCAATCTTTATGAAATGTTCGAAATCTTTGGCAAATTTTTGTGAAATCTTTGTCAAATCTCTTGAAATATTTGCGAAATTTTTCTTAAATTTTTGTAAAATCTTTTCCATTTTTCTTTCAAAATCTCGATGAAATTTTTATGAAATCTTTGAAATATTTGTGGAATCTTTCTGAAATCTTTTTTACTCATTTAAAATTATTAAAATATTTCAAATCTGTGTAAAATCTTTTGAAATCTTAGAAATCTGGTTTACCCTTTTTTACTCTTTTCTACACTTTCAAAATTTTTTAATCTTTGGAACTTTCACAAGTTTTAAAATCTTTGGAAATGTTCGAAATATTTTTCAAATCTCTTGAAATATTGGTGAAATTCTTCTTAAATCTTTGTGAAATCTTTTTTATTCGTTGAAATCATTAAATTATTTGAAATCTGAGTGAAATCTTTTCAAATCTTCGAAATTTTGAAATATTTGAACTCTGATACCTATTTTCAAATTTTTGAAATCCTCAAAATCTTTTAAAAGTTTCAAGAGCTTTGTGAAATCCTTCAAAAATCTTTTGTACTTATTTGAAATTATAAAATATTTTTGATCTGTGTACAATCTTTTTAAATCTTTGGAATCTGGTTCGTATCGGCGTCGGGTCAGAGAGTGTATAAAATCCCTTGTTCTTGTGGAAAATTCTATATCGGAGAAACCGGGAGCGCGGTGAGCCAACGTGTGGAGGACCATGAGAGTGAAGTCAGGCTAAACATTTCACACAATCAGCACCAGCTGAACATCATATCGGAACAGGATCTTATGATTATATATCTTATTCGCATTTTTCGAAATCTGATTTCCCTTTTTGAAATTTTTAAAATCTTTGCAATCTTGTGAAAGTTTTAAAACATTTTGAAATGTTCAAAATCTTTGTGAACTCCTGAAAGTTTTCAAAGTTGAAAGTTTTGAAATCTTTCTAAATGTTCGAAACCTCTCAAATCTCTTGAAGTATTGGTGAAATTCTTCTTAAATCTTTGTGAAATCTTTCTTATTCGTTTTTTGATTAAATTATTTGAAATCCAAGTGAAATCTTTCAAATCTTCTAAAATGTTTTGCAACCTTTTGAAATCGTTTCAAATCTTCGAAATTTTAAAATCTTCGAACTCTGATGTACTATACCTATTTTCAAATTTTTTAAATCCTCAACATCTTTTAAAAGTTTCAGAAGCTTTGTGAAATCCTTCAAAAATCTTTTGTACTTATTTGAAATTATGAAATATTTTTGATCTGTGTATACGCTTTTTTTAGTTTTTGAAATTCGTAAGAACTTTGTGAAATGGTCAAAGTGCTTTTGAATATCTAACAAATTTTGAAATATTTTGAAACCTTTTGAAATCTTCAGTAAAGTTTTTTAATCTGGTGTACACTCAAAAACCAAGCGGTGAATCTCTTGGAAAATCCGGTATAGTATTATTCACAATATTAAAGTCTGTTCATTGCAATCCATAAAATAATTAGTCAAGTCTGCAAAAAATGCATAGAAATCTCTTTAATTATTCTGTAATGACTGAAAGATAAATTATATCTTAATAACTAAAAAACTTTTCAGTAGCAAGATTTCTCCTAAACGAGATGTCTTTTTCATAATAGACTATAAGATTAAAATTACTTTTCGCATTTCAATGAAATAACAATTTTAGAAAAAAAAAAAATAATTCAACGTTCGCGTGATAAATTTGAGGAGATTTCCGGGTTTTCAATCTTAAAAAAAAATTCAATGAGAATTCCAGGTTTTCAAGGTCGCTGAACACCCTGATTGTGCCTTTTAAAAATACCATCAATAACGACAGACTATACCTTAAACCTGAAACTTCAGCCAATTTGAAATAGCTCACTTTTCTTGTTGGGCACAATTCTTCAAAAACAAATATTTTTCAACAAAGCTGAGTTTGTGTTACCCTATGTGTCCTCATCTATGAGGTTATTATGAGATCGTTTTCATATCCACATGACTCAACAAAATTTATTTTGTCTTTAAAACTTAGCAGCGCTTTCAGAAATGATCTACCATTACAAGTGACCTACTCTTGTTTTCCCTACTTCAAAATAATTTCATCCCCTGTTTCTTCTTGCAGAGCTGAGTTCACAGTTCAAGTGGTTACCTGATAGCGACCCTATTCTTGGTGTTCCTCGTGGCAGACAGGATTCTTTAACTTCTGACAGACAACATTCTCCGGCCAGGTCTCTTCTTCCCGTCGAAGCTCTTCTTCGTGCCAGGTCCAGGTCTCCTCCTCCTAATGTCAAGTTCATAGCAGCAGACACCAAGCTCATTACTTCATCTCACGGACATAAATATGGATTTGATCAACTCAAATTCATACGGCTTACTCCCAATAGGAATCCTTACCGGCAATTCGAATTTCGAAGATATACTTTTCCTGCTGATAAGGCAGTTCGAATACTTGCAGCAAAGGGTGTCTTTGGGCCCCTGCCAACCCAAGAACAAATTGTATTATTATCATTTGACGGTGATGTCTTTGCAATATTGGACAGTGGTAGTTTTCTGGCTGGGATATATAAATATAGTTCTCGGTTTCGTAATAAAGCACGGGCGAAAATAAACATGAGAAACGGCACGGTTACTTCATTGACCAGAGATGAAATCAGGGAAACTCCAGTGGGCATAAGATTCCCAATCTTAAATAATTTTGTAGTAGAGCATGTGAATCACAGAATTCCACGCCAATAATTTAATTATGAAAAATTGTCAAGCTGAAACGTGAAATTGTTTGTGATCCGAAGTTGTCTGAAAATATTACAAGTAACTTGTAGTTTAATAAAATAATAAGTCAATGTATGATGATTTCTGAGGCTCGGTAATAAATTTTTTTATGGTATTGGTACCTCTCCACATTTTCCTTCTCCTTGAGAGTGATGTTGTAGTCTGCTGGAGCCGGAAATTCGATCACGAATATAGTTCGTTACTCGAAGTCTTGGAGAACGATGTCGAGACTCGAGTGTGGAATGGAGACTGCTGTCTGAAAATCGTGGTTCCAGAAAATGTAGCACTTCTCGTTTTGGATAATTGATTACATCTCCCTAGGAACTTCTTGACGTAAAATATACCAAGGGTTTCCAATGAATATTGTTGGAAGAATTAATAAGCAATCGCTCTATTTGAAGATTCAGAACAACAAGTACAAGGTAAATGTGAAACAGACGTGGCCCCCACCTACATAAGATCATACATAAGTCATTTAGTCGCAAGTGGAAAAACAAATTTCACATACAACGTTATATGTACTTACCAAGATAGCATAACGAATTCGGCTATAATTTCCTGAAACTGATAATGCAAGGTTTGGAATACTGCATTGAAAGGTTAAGGTGCTTCAAACGAGTCGGTTTTTAAATTAATACAAAATACGGCTATGAGAATACATTATTTGATGTAATATTTTCCCTGGATAACCTGAAGGCTTATACATGTGCATGACTAGAGGCCTTTTTTCGGAAAAATGGTCTGGTTTTTTTTTTGTTAATTGAAACACACTTTGGAACGGTGAGGGTCTTGACCGACTTGACCTTGAAATCTACCTTGAAATTGACCTTAACATTTACCCGACTTGACGCTGAAATTCGGTGAAGTTACATAAAATCTGATAAGATTCCTTGAAATGCTTTATGAAATATTTGTAATCCTACAAAATGCTTCAAGATCCTGAGTCCTTTAGAACCTTTTAAAATATTCTGAATCCTTATGGGTCCTATAGAATACTTCGAAATATTTCGAAATTCTTGAAAATTGCAAGTTGTTTTTTTTTTAAATATAACATTTTTAGAAAAAATACACTTTTTTGGGAAAAGAAGCAAACTTGTGCCACCCTGTGGGGCATCGATCAATGATAGAAACAAGCCTTGACAACGATAATATATTTACTTTTTAATATTAAAAACAGTTATAGAGATTGAAATCTGACTGCACATAACACAAAATAATTTTTTTCAGTTTAGAATCTTAACAGATTAATCAGCGGCACTTAATCTCCGGTGAATCGTGATCTCTAATGACTTTCACAAAATATTTTGGGAAGATTGGGTGATATCTGCATATTTGGCATTCCTCAAGTTCATTTCGGGTCATATCGAAAACGACGAAAACGTTCTCCATTTATTTTGATTCTCGTATATTTCCTATTCAACTAAGATACTCCACAAAGAATCATACTGTTCCAGTGTTCACAGATCGTGGGAGCTGGCGGCCCCCACCACGACTCCCGTGTGGGAGCGACACACGTAAACGCCGCGTGTCGGTGTGTCCCCACTCCGTCACTTGATTCCACGCTCCGCGGCAACGAAAATTTGTCGGCTGGGATGATTTCACTGTCTCCTTCGTGCTCTTTCGTTTGATTTTGGTGGCGGCCACGAAGATGGGTTCGGCGTTGAAGCCGAGGATTGCCG
>CAKNXH010058251.1:0-10652 GCA_932178445.1 Andricus quercusramuli | reverse complement strand
ATTTAGATGATTTCAAAGGAATTTCGTTTTTTAAGGATTGCTGTAATGCTTTCTACTGAATTTTATAATAATAATATTTTACTCATTTTTCAAAAATTTGTTTACAATGAATCCAGGACTGCGCAGGATTTTCAGATTTTTGTTCTCATTCTTATGCACCCGAAAGTATTTACTAAATCTTAAAACACTCAGCATTTTCAACGGTCAAACTTAAAAAAAAAAAAAAAGGAAAGAGAGGGAATGAAACGCATGTATTATTTGACTCTCCCCGGTTCGCCCCTTTGTTCTCAAAATCAGTCGTTCTCAAGTACTCTCAGAAGTCGGTCGTTTATTTGAAAATAGGGAAAGAATTTTTAAAAAGAAAAGTTTCAAAATATTTTAAAAGAAGTTTCAAAAATTTTCATTATTTGTCTATAAACTCTTTTTATGTGTGCAGATTTATTCAATAAAAGATTTTATAACCGCGTAACTAAAGTTAAACTTTTAATTAAAAAAAAAAAGGAAAAATAAAGAGTTATTGGCTCATGTTTTAGAGGTCGGCCGGCAATCGGCAAACGGGAACATATCAACTCCTATCTAATAGAACGCTGCTTAAGGCTGGTGACCTTATCAGCAGAAATCACCCACCTATTGAGACTCTCGGCTTCCTTTCTCATGTCCTTATCCTCCCGCCCCCCTCCCCCAGTAACAGAAGTTTTGGTGGGACTGACGTTACAGATTGACTCCACCATGAGACAAATCACTGCTTAATTCGGACATGATTTCGACTCGCAAAACAAATCTCGCGCATACAGGTGATAGTTGGGAGTACAATCTAAACATGAATAATACAAACAATAAAGTAGCCTCGGAAAGGACTGAAACTCGGATTGACCAAAGGCATGCACACGGTAAACGTAAAGGTCGTGTTTCGGGCGATGAATGGAGACTGGGTGTTTGGAATGCTAGAGGAGTGAATTATCTTAAGATAAGAGAACTACGAGAAACTATGCACGTAAGGAAACTAGACATTCTTTGTGTACCTGAGACGAAGAAAAAGGGTCGCGAATTTATAAAAATAGAAAATGGGGTGTTGGAAGGCGGTTGTGAAATATGGTCAGGAGTAGATAGCGAATCACATCGTAGTCAAGGGGTCGGTTTAATTATGAATGAAAAAGCAAGACAGCATCTCATAGAGCATAATTTTGTATCACCCAGATTGCTATGGGCTAGAATGAAGGTAGGAATCAGAAGATTATTTATCATAGCGTGCTACGCACCAGTTGATAGCGATTCGAGGGAAGTTAAGGACGCCTTCTGGGACACTTTAAATGATACAATAAGTACTTGCGACCAAGGTGAAAGAATAATTTTGTTAGGAGATATGAACGGATGGGTCGGCGTCCAACGTCAGGATACAGATACAGGAGGGGTGCTAGGTAATTTTGGGGATCCAACAAGAAAAAATTATAACGGGGAAAAATTAGTTAGCTTATGCTTAGAGAAGGACCTATTTATTACAAATACCTGGTTTCGACATAAAATGATCCATACTTACACCTGGTGTAAAAGAAATAACCGCAGTATAATTGACTTCATTATTGCAGATGAAAGACTAAGAGAACTAGTTACAGATACAAGAGTCATGAGGGGGGCCGAATGCAATACTGATCATTACCTTTTAGTCTCCAGGATGAACTTAGGGCGGGGGTGGAGAAGAAAGAGAACCAAACAAACGAAACAAACGCGAATCAAGGTCGAAAATTTACAGAAACCGGAATTACGAATAGATTTTCAGAATAAGATAAACGAACGCATAGATAAGGCAATTTGGGAGTCGCTTAAAAGGAACAAAGATGTAGAAGGTGCGTGGGCTTTATTGCGGGATACCATTGTTGAAACTGCGATTGAAGTGTGTGGTATGGCGAGGGTAGGAAAAAAGTCTGGCGATGCGTGGTGGAACGATGAAATTGCGGCAGCCCAACAAGAAAAGAAAGAAGCGTACAAAAGAACGTTGAACATGACAGGTCTTAGCGATGAGGAGAGAAATAGACTCAAAAATGATTACAGACACAAAAAGAGGAAAATTAAACGTCTAGTCAAAGAGAGTAAAGAGAAAACCAGAACAGAAGAAGAGAACAAAATAAAAAACTGCTTTGAAGGAATTATGAAACTATTATTTAAAGAGATGAAGGGAAGTAAAAGTACAGAGTTTTTTAGCATGAGAAACAGCAAAGGTGAAATGCTATATGATATAGACGGGATAGTAGACGCTTTAAAAGACTCTTTTAAAGAACTATTAGGAGGTGAAGATATAGGGCAACAAAACTACGACATTGAACATAATACAATAGAAAACCCAATTGAAAAAGTCAGTGTCACTGAGGTAGGAGATATAATTAAGAACTTGAAAAACGGTAAGGCTGCTGGTTTAGACAGTATTAGCGCTGAAATGCTTAAATACGGTGGCGAGTACATACCTCACAGGTTGTGCGAATTGATAAATTTATGTTTCGAGACAGGAGAAATCCCAGACGATTGGAGAAAGGCGATTATTGTACCAATATATAAAAAGGGAGATAAAAACAACTGCAGTAATTACAGAGGTATCAGCCTACTAAGTACCGTAAGTAAAATATACTCAAAAATACTTATTCGTAGGGTAATGGAAATTACAGAAGAGAAGATATGGGAAGTCCAAAGTGGATTTATGCCAGGAAGATCATGTACAGATCAGATATTTAGCCTAAGACAGATCACAGAAAAAAGCTTGAGAGTAGGAAAGAAAGTTTTCTGTGCATTTATTGACCTAGAAAAAGCTTTCGACACGGTAAATAGAAGTAAACTTTGGGAAGTCCTTAAAGAGTATGGAGTGAATGGAGGGCTCCTACAAGCAATAAAAACAATATATACGGGTAGTAAAGCAAGTGTAAGGGTAAATGGGAAACTGAGTGACTGGTTCGATATTAGGCAAGGCGTAAAACAAGGATGCGTTATGTCCTCGTGGCTATTTATCATATTCATGGATAAGTGTCTAAGAACTGCCCTCTTCAACGAAAAAGGTATAGATCTCGAAACCGTCAAAGTACGTGGGTTGGCTTTCGCAGATGACAAGATTATTATGGCAGAATCAGTCGAAGACTTGCAAAGAATGTTGAATAAACTTAACACAAGCATGAAGAACATGGACCTCAAAATTAACGTGAATAAAACGAAAGTCATGGTTTTTGAGGGAAAAAGTGAGAAAACAATATGCAACATTGTCCTAAATGATGTGAGATTAGAACAAGTTGACAAGTACGTATATCTAGGTAGTCTATTCACTAGCGACGGAAAAATAGATGGGGAATTAGATAGGCGCATAAATAAGGGTAAGCAGGTTATCGGTAGAACAGGATCCATCCTCACGAATAAAAACATATCAAAAAAAGCTAAAATGGCCATACATAATTCCATATTCGTACCAACTGTACTATACGGTAGTGAGGCATGGACCTGTCAAGAAAAGGACAGGAGAAAAATCAACGCGATCGGCATGAAACCTCTGCGCATAATATGCGGAAAAACACTGATGGACAAAGTCCGAAACGAGATAATCCTCAAAGAATGTGGTACAGGAGACACGCTAGTTGACATATGGGAAAGAAATCAGTTAAGATGGTTCGGACATCTTGAAAGAATGAAAGATGAACGACTGACGAAGCAAGTATATAAAGGTAAAGTAAATGGCAGAATGCCCAGAGGTAGACCGCCGAAAGAATGGTTAGAATCTGTAAATGGGACATTGATCCGAAGAGACATAAGAAGTCATAGGAACAGAAGAGCTTGCATGAAGAAATGCATGGACGTAAATGAAGCTAGAGTAGTATGCCAGGACAGAAATGTGTGGCGACAAATAGTTTATAAGCAGAGTGACAATAGAGTGAATGATGCCCGAAACAAAGACCTTGGATACTAATGGGCCCAAGTGGGGAACCATACATAACAATTTTGTGAGGCTCCTCACTTGGGGTGATCGCTAGAGAGATTGATCAGCAACCTGGGTCGGAGCAGTGTTGCTGAGTGAACGTGTTATTTGAATAAATAACACGAAAACTCCAGATCAATCTAAAATATCTATACCATAACACATATACCTATGTACCTATCTACCTTATACCATATAACGACCTACTTTACACCTATATACCCATCCCACTACTTTCCAACCGAGTAAGTCACGCCTACCCCGAAAGGGAAATGGCTTAATGGTATAATAATAATAATAATAATAATAATAATAATACTATTCCACCTATTCTCCTCTTTCCCGCTTTTCTAAAAAATGCCTATTTTTCCCCTGTTTCCCCCTTTTTTTGGGCTTAAATTTAGACTGAATTAATAGAAGTCACTAAGAAAATACAAATACTTTTTATTGAAACTTTACAATTGAAGAGTCGACTATTATTTTTCTGGTGGAAAATTGATCTATGTTGTTATAAATTGAAATATTTATTAAAAATACATATTTGTTTGAAATTCACAATTTTATTTAACAATTAATCTTTTTTGGTTCAGTATGCAACTATTATCTTGGAAATTTGAATTTTGCGCTTGAATTTGACTGTTTTCTATTTAAATTATAATTATTTTTGGCAAAAATATATACCATTACATTTTTCGTTCAAAATTTAACTATTTGGTTGGAAATTTTTATTTTCGAGGAGTTAAAAATTGATTTTTTGTTGTTGGCGATTCGTCTGCTTTGGTAAAAAAGTTTATCTCCTTGATTTAATATTCTTTCTTTTGGTTGTCAATTCAACTTTTTTGCTGAAAACTCATTTTTTTCTAAACATTAATTTTTTTATCTGAAAATTCAACTTTTCTATTTATTGTTAAAATTAATCTTTTTAGTTTATTTTATAAGTTAAAAACCAATTTTTTTCGTAAAAATCTTTCTTCTTTCATCTGAAAATTCAAATATTTCATTTTTTATCGAAAATTCACCTTTTTTGGTTAAAAATTCAGGTAATTGGTTGAAAATTAAACTAATTTCCTGAAAATCATTATTGTATTTCTGTGATTGACCTATTTGGTTGAAAACTGAACTTGGTTGAATTTTTTGTTTCATTATGAAAATTAATTATTTTCATCTAGAAATTGAACTATTTCATTTTTGGTTGAAAATATATCCCTTGGGAGTTGAAAATTTAACTATTTGGTTGGAAATTTTTATTTTTGAGAAGTTAAAAATTCATGTATTTTGTTAAGGATTCATCTTCTTTGGTAAAAAAGTTCATCTCCTTGATTTTATATTCTTTTTTTTTTGCTTGTCAATTCAACTATTTTGTTGAAAACTCATTTTTTTTAAACATTAATTTTTTCATCTGAAAATTCAACTATTCTATTTATTGTTAAAAATTAATCCTTTTAGTGTCAACTTCAGATGTTTGGTTGCAAATGAAACTACATTCCTGAACATTCATTTTATTTTCAAGATTCGCATATTTTGTTGAAAATGGAACCATTTCGTCAAAAATTCTTTCTTTTTATTTTTGAAAATTAATTTTTCATTTAGACATTTAGCTATTCTATTCCTTGTTCAAAGTTCATTTGATAAGTTAAAAACTAATTATTTTTCTTAAAAATCTTTTTTTTCCATCTGAAAATTCAAATATTCAATTTTTTATTGAAAATTCACCTTTTTTGGTTAAAAATTCAGGCAGTTGGTTGAAAATTAAACTAATTTCCTGAAAATCATTATTTTATTTCTGTGATTGACCTTTTTGGTTGAAAAAAAACTATTCGATTGAAATTTTTTTTGTGTTAATGAAAATTAATTTTTTTCATCTAGAAATTTAACTTTTTCATTGTTTGTTGAAAATCTATCCCTTGGAAGTTGAAAATTTAAATATTTGGTTGGAAATTTCTATTTTCAAGGAAACAAAAATTCATGTATTTTGTTAAGGATTCGTCTTCTTTCGTAAAAAAGTTCATCTCCTTGATTTTACATTCTTTTTTTATTTTGTCGATTCAACTATTTTGTTGAAAATTCATTTTTTCTAAACATTAATTTTTTTATCTGAAAATTCAACTATTCTATTTGTTGTTAAAATTAATCTTTGTAGTTTATTTTATAAGTTAAAAACTAATTTTTTTCGTAAAAATCTTTCTTCTTTTATCTGAAAATTCAAATATTTCATTTTTTATTGAAAATTCACCTTTTTTGTTGAAAATTCAGGTAATTGGTTGAAAATTAAACTAATTTCCTGAAAATCATTATTTTATTTCTCTGATTGACCTGCTTGGTTGAAAATTGAACTACTTGGTTGAAATTTTTATTTTTGAGAAGTTAAAAATTCATGTATTTTGTTAAGGATTCGTCTTCTTTGGTAAAAAATTTCATCTCCTTGATTTTATTTATTTTTTGTCAATTCAATTTTTTTGTTGAAAACTCATTTTTTTCTAAACATTAATTTTTTTATCTGAAAATTCAGCTATTCTATTTATTGTTAGAAATTAATCTTTTTAGTTTATTTTATAAGTTAAAAACTAATTCTTTTTCGTAAAAATTTTTTTTTTTCTTCTGAAAATTCAAATATTCAATTTTTTATTGAAAATTCACCTTTTTGGGTTAACAATTCAGGTAATTTGTTGAAAATCAAACTAATTTCCTGGAAATCATTATTTTATGTCTGTGATTGATCGATTTGGTTGAAAACTGAACTATTCGGTTGGAATTTTTTTTTGTTCATGGAAATTAATTTTTTTCATCTAGAAATTTAACTATTTCATTTTTTTTTTAAAAATGTATCCCTTGGAAATTGAAAATTTAACTATTTGGTGGGAAATTTCTATTTTCGAGAATTTAAAAATTCATGTATTTTGTTGAGGATTCGTCTTCTTTGGTAAAAAAGTTCATTTCCTTGATTTCAGATTCCTTTTTTTGGTTGGCAATTCAACTATTTTGTTGAAAACTCAGTTTTTTAAACATTCATTTTTTTATCTGAAAATTCAACTATTCTATTCATTGTTAAAAATTAATTCTTTTAGTGCAAAATTCAGATTTTTGGTTGTAAATGAAACTACATTCCTAAACATTCATTTTATTTTCAAGATTCGCATATTTTGATGAAAAGGGAACTATTTCGTCAAAAATTCTTTCTTTTCATTTTTGAAAATTAATTTTTCATCTAGACATTCAGAAATTCTATTCCTGGTTAAAAGTTTATTTTATAAATTGAAAACTAATTCTTTTTCGTAAAAATCTTTTTTTTTTCATCTGAAAATTCAAATATTTATTTTTTTCTGGAAAATTCACCTTTTCTGATTAAAAATTCAGGTAATTGGTTATAAATTAAACAAATTTCCCGAAAATCATTATTTTATTTCTGTGATTGACCTATTTGGTTGGAAACTGAACTACTTGGTTGAAATTTGTTTTTTTTGTATGAAAATTAATTTTTTTCATCTAGAAATTTAACTATTTCATTTTTTGTTGAAAATGTATCCATTGGAAGTTGAAAATTTAACTATTTGGTTGGAAATTTATATTTTCGAGGAGTTGAAAATTTTTTTTTTCTTGATGATTCGTCTTCTTTGGTAAAAAAGTTCATCTCTTTGATTTTATATTCTTTTTTTTGGTTGTCAATTCAACTATTTTGTTGAAAGCTCATTTTTTCTAAACATTATTTTTTTATCTGAAAATTCAACTATTCTATTTGTTGTTAAAAATTAATCTTTTTAGTGCAAAATTCAGATGTTTGATTGAAAAGGAAACTACAATCCTGAACATTCATTTTATTTTCAAGATTCGCTATTTTGTTGAAAATGGAACTATTTCGTCAAAAATTATTCCTTTTTATTTTTGAAAATTAATTCAGTATTTTGTAAAAATTTTTGTAGCGATTGGTCCTGGTTTCCTGTATGCATTATTTTGCATTGAGTATTAAATTTACAGAAATTTTTGGAATGTCATAAAAGGTCAAAAATGAAAGCTCGGTGGATTTTTTTGTCCTTTTAAAAAATAATAATAACCTCGCCTATTTGTTAATTTTTCGCTCTCGACACAGTCTCAAAATTTCTCTAATTTTTTAAATATAATGTATAATTATATTTAAATATCTTCTGAAATAACTGAGCATACTTTAATATTTCCCAAACAATGTTTGGCAAGAGCTTGAAGCAAATTTCAGAGTCTCTAAAGCCTGAATATAAAATTAATGCCAAGAAAACAGAAGAGAGAAATATAAACCAATTTCCTCACCATTCCCCACATAATTCCCGATTACTAAGATCGTATTCTCCCAATAAAATAAACTTCGGAAAACGCCCCTTGGCAAGTTTTTCCATTAGCATGAAAAAAGTTATAAAACGCGGAATAAATCTCGGGGCTTTTTTTTATTTTAAATAATATTTGAATACAATCTGGTGGCATTTGAAAGGTTTGGGAAGGCCAATAAGTAAAGTTCTCGATGAGAAGATTCAAAAGATTTGAGAGATTTAAGAACCATTAAAAAATTCCTCCGCTGTGATGGACTACCGGCGCGGATGAAAATCGAATTTCCTTCGTTAATTTATTACCTTCAGTTTCTCTTCCCTCGGGATTTATCGAGCGAACTACTTTTTTTCGACAGGCGTGTAAAGTCAAGAACTCGTGGATATTCCCAGTGTTTTAAGTGCGCGAAAATACAACATCCTACTCGCGCCCTCATTATCCCATTCAAAATCCGATACACAAACATGTGGAAAATCTCGCGATCATGGAGAAATAATTTAAATCGAAAATTTAAATTTTAAATTGTAAACTTTCATGTGCTTCAAATTTTGATTGCCTGATTAGGCAATTTTACGTTAACGACTTTTTTCAATTTTGCTGTAAATGGTTTAAAACCTTTTGAGAAATCAACTTTCTAGTCCAAAAGTGTGGCAAAGTCTATATTGAAGACACCGGGAGCGCGGTGAGCCAAGGTGCGAAGGAGCATGGGAGTAAAGTCAGGCTAAAACATTTCACGCAATCAGCACTACCTGAGAATCATATCGGAATGGAAAATAGTATTTTATTTCACAAAAGAACCTTCATCGCAAAGAAATACAATATTTTCCCAAGGAAACGTAGAGAAGCAATCGAAATCTTGAAATGCTTTAATAACATTAATAGGGACAATGGATATAATACCAGTCCGATTTGGCTCTCCGTTCTCCCGGTTTTTTAAAAAAAGTCTTGATTGGCCAATCAAGTTCGACCAGTCCCCACCATGGGGCGCTCCAGTAAAATTGTTCTTTCAGTTTGTGTCTTTTAAAAGAATTCAATTAAAAACAATCTTATCTTTCACTAGAAAAGATAGTTTTCCAGAAGACCATAATTTTAAACCTAGTTTTTCTTATACAATATTTCATGCTTCCTTCAAATTAATCACTTCGAAAAGGATCTGACCTTATGCTATGATAATAATAATGAAGCAACAAAAATAATAATAAAATTCAATAGGTAAAAATAGCTGCAGTAGAAAAATTTGTTTGAGTAAGCCAGTAGAGACAGAGAATGCAGAATAAAATACTTCTTTCATTGATTTTTTTTGCCGCCTCAGGTTGTTCATAATATTTGAATTGTTTAAATAAAGACAAGGTTTTGATTATTCTAATAATACTAATAATAATTATTATCATTCAAAAATTCATTCAAATTCAAAAATAAGGGGAATATCGATTTTTTTACTAACTGTGATTACATTTTCACGTCTTGATGTCTATTAGATTATATTTAATTAATAATTAATGGAAATGTAAAAATCAAACTATCAACTTATAAAATTGAAGAATAATTGTTTTTTTTTTTACTTTATGAAACAGAAACTAAAAGACTTCTAAACAGTGATTATAATTCTGAAACTATAATTGAAAGCGAGAAAAAAATTTCAAAAATAAATTGCAGAAATTTTAAATTCCCGCAAAAAAATGTTAGATAGTTTTTTTTCTGTTACAATATTTTATTTTATATTTGGAAATTTTCCTGTGCCTTGAGAAAAATCGTCTTCTTTTTTTTTAATTTAACTGTTTTTGATTAAAATTTTATCGGCTATGTTTCCTCTCTTCGGTTCAAAGTGCGTCTTTCATTTGCTTTCATTTTGTTTTTGGTTGAAAACCTTTTTTTTTTATTTGGAAAGTTACATGATTTTTTGAAAATTACGTCCTTTTTGGTTGAATTCGACGGCTTTTAATTTAAAATATTTTTTGATTGAAGTATCAACTACTACATTCTACGTTGTTTGTTGAAGATTCATCTCTTTGGTTTAGAATCAACTATTTTTTCAGAAAATCAGTTTTTTTCTTCAAACATTGGTTAAGTGAAAATTTAACTTTCCGTTTTTAGTTGAAAATTTATCTCTTAATGACCCACTTGGATCAAAATTCAAGTATTTTATTGAAAATCCGTCTTTTTCGGTTGAAAATTGATCTTTAAGTTCAACAATTAATCGGTTTGGTTGAAAAATCATTTTTCAGTTGAAAATTTAACTCTTTTTTTAAATTCGAGTTTTTTTTCTCTTGAAAATTGTTCTTCTTAGTTGAAAATTCAACTATGTGTTTGAAAATTGACTTTTTTTTAGAAAATTCTTCTTTTTGTTTTGCAAATTTATTTATCTTGGTTAGAAATTCATTTCTTTGGTTAAATATTTCACTACTTTGTTAAAAAT